>JAYKTE010201180.1:0-12428 GCA_036873565.1 Xipholeptos notoides | reverse complement strand
CTGTTTTTTACAAAGATCATTACAGAGAGAACAGAGCTGTCGCTCCTTCCACCCCCTCCCTCATCTTTGAGCCGGCAACCCAGGCCACACACGTCCGACCCAGCCACGAGTTTTCGGGCCAACTCCTACGTCACCTAAAACCTAATCTTTGAATATTTAATCCATAGCTGGAAGGATTGTGGCCATTCACCTTTTCCCGAAGGTATTAGTCCAAATGTGAACAACTGGGATTCAAACTCACGTATTACAATTCCAAAGTCCGACTGCCTAGCCACTGCCCTAAGGGGACAACCTCTGGCCTTAGTAAATAAGAATGTCTTTAAAAATCACTCATAACTGTCTATCAGAACCTGGCTTAAAGATATAGGCTATTTAAACTGATGATAATTTTCTGAAAGTTTACAAAGCTTAACACATCTACTCTGTCATGGATTTTGGAAATAGAATGAATTGACTGCATGGATTTAATAAAGGATTCTGTTCAAAATTCCATGATGGCAAATGACAAGCAAAACATCTGAAATACTATATATATCTGAATGTCTATAAAAGTCATGTTCTCTAGGTGTCGGAGGACCAGTGTTTACACAACTACTCTGCCAATTTCAGGTCTAGAGACTTGAGCACCTACTTCTAGCAAATTTGTTTTTCTATTTTTGGTGAAAATTGTATCTGACTTTGATTATCTAGAAAATATTTATTTTTGACAAAATTCTTAGTCTTGATTTTCTTTGATTCATAAAGCCATTAGTTTTTAAGATTGCTAACGCAAACAAAATCAAAGACTGTAAAAACTAATTTATCTATTTGGTTCATTTTTTGTTTTTCTCTTGTTAATTTCAATAGCGATGACAAGACATACAGACCTCACTGTATTTTACTTAATGTTTGGAAAGAGTGGGCTAAACTTTTTTTTAAGCAATAATGCCAATGTACTGCCATGGTAATTTAGAGCAGTCATTATAATCTCAGTCTTATTTATTACTTAGTTTTGCATTCAACCTCATAATTATTTATACTTGGCATTGTTTAACTTTCTGCTTGGCTCCATCCCAGAAGGGTGTATCTTTGGGCAACAACTACTACAATTTAAAGAATAACAACAGGATTTTAGTTTCTAAGATACTGCAATAACACAATGTTAAAGGAAAAATGCTAGTTATTTTTGCTTCAATGCCAACATGTTGATAGGACAATCTACTACAGTGCACTTTAATCTTGGCTTTGTTTCTATCTACACTTCCATGCTCAGCTAAGAAAATATTAGTCTGTTGTAGGTTATGAAATAAAATTATGTTCAATTTATTATGAGAGTATATCATGGAAACCAACCATTCTAAGGAAGAGCCTGTTAATGATTATTTAACACATAGAGAAATCTGTTGTCCTCATCTTCATAGTTTTTGTTTCACCACATTTATCCTATGGCCTTCTTCAGGTGATAACCATGACACTGAATATGAATGCTGTGTCTTGTAATCATATCCCCAGTAATCACTGCTTTCCATAGTTGTTGTCCAGTCAAAAGACTCAGCATTCCTCTCCAATGTCGCGGTTATCCCCTGGAGGACAACAGTCCGCAAGAAATTAATACATAGATTAAGAAGTCTCATCTCAAAGGATTTGCCCCCCAAAAAATACAATTTTGTGAGTTTTTCAGAATCCTTGTGATGAGGCTTTATCATTTTGATATTTATTTATTATTATTCATATTTATTATACAGGATGTGGCATAAGTAACTCCCTTTTTTGAGTGAAACAAAATTAGAACTTTTTTTAATATCTTTTTTCTTTTTAATATGAATGTATTTCTAAGGTAAAAAATTAAAAGGTACATACTAGATTTATTTAAGATCTTAACAAAATTAAAATAATGGTTATTTGGTAACAAAATTGGTCAATAGAAATAAACTCAAACCAAATTTAAGGAAAGAAAATGATGCCAAATTTATAAACTTTAAAATCTAGTTCACATGTTCAAAATGTTCTTCACAATTTTGAACTCTACCAGCGACAATTTTACAAACTTTTTGACACACTTCAATGGTAATTCTATGAAGTTCATCTTAAATTGCATTTTTTAATTCACAAATTGTTTGCAGCTTAAGATTGTAAATCTTATAGTTTTAGCACCATTTTTATTGGTTTTATAGTACAATTGAATTGCTTTTCACTCTGTTCCTTTGTTAATCTCATGGTTTTATAAAATATCTGAAAAAAATAAATACTTAGGAATTAATCAAAGAAAATATTCATATATACATTATAAGATTTAAAAAGGGGGCGTTACTTATGCCGCACTCTGTATATGAAAACAAAAAAACTCTTATCTTTTAAAGGAGTCCAAAGGATTAATCAACTGAAACATTATAAATTTAACAAAAATAAATATGAGGAAATTAGTCCACATGATAAATATACAAATTTTGTGAGTTGTTACGAATTTGTGTCAAGCTGCTTCCTTGTGTATTTTAGAAAGAGAAATGGTTATTTTAGTACTTTTAAAGCTTAATTCACAAATACAGAACTTTTTGTTCATGCGACTAGACTGGAGACCCAAAGATCTATATCACTCTGAATTTTTCATTCTGTGACCTACACATAAGGCAAATGAATGCCAATACTCATTGAACATTGTACTTTTTTCCCCCCTAACATAGATGTTGACCATTCGTTAGAATTTAATAATGATACAATTGTTAACAAAACCATCATTGATTGTAGTCAGTATTGTTGCAGTAAATATAAAGCTTAATTGGTCTGATTTTGGGACAAATCTATCCAAAATTTCAACATCCAATTTATGGAATAAGATTGATATAACAAGTGAATTAATACAACCAAATTTCACTTTGAAAAAGTTCTGGAAAAGTTTCTTATGATTTTATACACATTTTTTTCCCAAAATTATGCCAAAAATTACAAGCCATTAAAGGTCACTTATAGCAGTAACAATACAGCCTATACATGTGTACCAATATCTTTAAAAACATTATGCTTTTAAATATAAACAATAAAATCAAATCATAATGTTATGTTGTGTACATTCCAATAATTTTAAACCTTTTATATCTTTCAGCTCAAATCCTGCTTGGTCTGTTGTATTCACTTTTGGATTAATACTAATGGAAAAGGTATGAAATTTGTTTACCTAACCGTGTATTAAATGATGAAATAAATGGAACTATTTTGCTTTAAGTAGATCATACATCTAGTTATATAGCCAATTACTAGATCTAGCATATTACTATTGAGTTAAGCCTGTTTTGACTGGGTTTTGATAAGGTTTTATCATGCGATATTGCTTCTAGTACTGTCAGTTTAATTTCATTATTAGTAACATTAGATATGGTATTTGTGCTGCATACCTAGTTTTAAGATTATTCACAAATTGTTGAATAATAAATTTTTTTTATTGGCTTTGAAAAGAAAATAGTTTTTATTTTAAAACTTTAAAAATTTCTTTACAAACCTCTTCTACAAGGCTACAAATTATATACTTGGAGCTTGAATGGAAGATATTTAAAAAAAATTATAATGGTTACTATTTCAACTGCATGATGACCTGAATATTCTTAAAAATTAGGATAAAGTATGGATTTTTATTCCATTTTAGTTTTTTTACAACAGAAACTTTTTTTTCTTCATGTGACATCTTTATAAAAGCAGTTAATGGATTTTCCTCCATTGTGGATATCCAAAAGCAGACAACACACCAAACAGGCACTTCTCTGTATGAATTAGGCAAAAGAATTGGCTACTCTTCACGCACACACATATCAGATTTAGTGATTAATTTTGAAGCTGTCATCACAAAAATTGAAACTAAATGAAATTAGTTTTATAAAAAAATATGTAATTAAATATTTTGAGAAATACGTAGTAAAAATATGCTTTATTCAATTCAAAATGCAAGATACCCGGGCCAACTAATCAACATGCTTTCCAATTTTATTTTTAAATTCAAGCTCCCTTATTTTCTTAAAAAATTATAAAGCATTTTTTCAATGTTAATGTGAAACATAATTATTATTAATTTCATGGAAGCAAAAGCTCTATATTATTAATAGTTTCACTCAAGCAAAACCTCTAAATTATTAATAATTTCACCCAAGCAAAACCTCTAAGTACTCAAAACCAGAACCAAATTCAAAATACATATTTTCATTTTTATTTATCTAAAAAAAAAAAACCTATCTTGAAAAATTCATTTTAATTTGTTTTTCTAACCTTTATTCTTTTGTCTTTTCAAATATAAATATTGTTTAGTTGGGTCTCACATATAACAACAATATAAGCAAGGAAGACTAAATTTCAACAAAAAAACTTTAATGAAATAAAAAATTTAAATTAATCATTATAAAATCTTTATATTAATCTGCTTAGTCGCTCTGACTGTTATCATGGTGATTTCTATTAGAATGAAAATGGAATATTCCAAAATGCCCAATAAACACAGTTTTAAGATAAAAAAAGATGTACTGATTGGATTAAAACATGTTACTGTAAAATTAGAAATAACATGTTTTACCTTATTTATTTAAATGTTTTGTTGAGAAATTAGAAATGAAGGAACCATTATTTTTTCTACTATTAACAATCAGAAAATTATTTCAAGTTAAACCAATCTAAATGTTGAGGACATAAAAGAGTTGTACTCATTTTTGCGAATCTGAGAAATTTTATTTACAGGTCCAGCTAGTAAAATTTATTATTTAATTAATAATTTCTAACAATTTCATAATGACTGGATGATTCTCTGAAGTTTGATTTTTTTTTTAAATGTTGACATAAATTTAATCTTTCACTTTTATTACTTTATATGATAGATTTTATTTTTCAAATAGTAGAAGCTACTATTTGAAAAATAAAATCTATCATATATTCTGTAAAAGTCCTTCTTGATTAATATAAACATGTTGATCATGTAAAAGTTCATATTGAATCTGAAGAGCTGTAAAATTTAGTTGTAAGTAGCAATTATGTCTATTTGGTCACTTACAGAAAATACAAAACATTATTTTCTTAATGTTACCACTTAAAATGTCTTGTAGCACAAAAAATACACCAAACATAGAAGCAATACGTTATCATAGTGTATCATTAATTTCTCTGGTCTTGTCTGGTCTGGTAGCCTAATAAATAATATTAAATAGATTAAATTTGTCTAAAAACGGGTACTGGAGTTTTTAAATTGTAATTTTGTAATTGTAACTGTTAGCTATTTTAAAGCCTTAATCATTAGTCATCTTCACAGTTGAAATCAGTCACTGATTTACCCCACACATTTAAAAAAAAATATATATATATATATATCTACTACTACAACTATAAAAGTGACCTTGTGTGTGTGTCTGTCTGAGGAATGGTTTTACCAAACTACTTTGCCAATTTTTAGTCTAGAGATCTGAAATTTGATATATGGGGTATTCAGGCCTGTGGAAGAAATTCAATTTGGTATTGAACCAGAAAAATAGCAAAATAAAATGGATTGTTGCAGGCCTCAACAGTGCAGACTGCAGCACCAATATAACTACAGTTTGGTAAAATAATTTTCGGCTTTTAAAAGATAAGAGCAGATTTCTTTAAAAAAAAACCTTGGTATTACAAAAAATACAGATCAAAATGAGCACAAAAGAAGCATCAAAGAACTCCCAGAGCAAGGTCAGACAATATTTCTAGTATGTATATAAAGTAAATTCTCTATTAAAACTG
Source organism: Xipholeptos notoides (assembly GCA_036873565.1). Classification (NCBI taxonomy): domain Eukaryota; kingdom Metazoa; phylum Mollusca; class Cephalopoda; family Idiosepiidae; genus Xipholeptos; species Xipholeptos notoides. The sequence goes on along the minus strand of JAYKTE010201180.1, from coordinate 6,713 downwards.
ATTTACTCTTCTTGCCTATCATGAAATATTACCAACATTTATATTGGCTTTCATTTTATATCAAATATAGTTTTTTTTAACATTTCAAAATGAAGATAAATGTACTTTCTAATACTTTTAGGGAAAGTAAGAATTTATATCACTCTACTTCTTGACATATAAGTGATTCGGACAGTTTGAAGATAACACAGTGTGTGTACTCTTACCCAGATGTTACATATACTTAAACTAGTGTTACTTATTATTAGTGGAGGAAATGGAAAAGAGTATTTAAGTTATTGTTGGATGCACAACTTTGGTGGGTTAGCAGTAGCAGCGCAATTTTGCTTTTCGTCAATGATTAATTTGTGATTTCAGTTTCACTCTTCAAAAAATAAAATTGAAAATAATTTCTTCAAAATAAAATTAAATCATAACAGTTTTAAAAAAAATGTTACCTCTACATTTTATTTTCTAGTTTTATCAAACCTACATTAGTTTAGTTTTGGTAAAAATAAGTGGAAAAAAAAAGAGAAAGTCCTCGGGAGTGCCACTGCCACTCCAGTGGATGGTGAGTGGTAGTGGATATGTTAGTCTATTGGGTAAAAAAGATTTGAGAAACGGCGACTGTTTATTTAATATTGATGCTAGTTCAAAATTGAGAACACGGCGAGTTAAAGTGGAACTTGAATTGGAGATTATTAATTTTGAGAACACCGTTTAAGTTTTGAATTAAAAAAAAATTGAATGTCCAAAGAGCCTTTATTTCTTTTCCCAGCTTTAGTTATACCTAATAATTTAATAGAAAATTGAAATATAACCACGAACAACTCGGAATGCCGATTGAAAAATGTATTTTTCGAAAAATAAAATTAATTATTGAAATAATGTCATAAAAAAATTTAAAAATTGATCGCCTACGCGCAAATTCGAACCTGAAAATACTAAAAACTCGATCGTGGCAAGAGTCTTACCACTAGCCGTCAAAAGTTATATTTAATCGTGAAGAAAAAACGTTCGCCGTTTCTCAAATCTTTTTTTTACTCCAATGCACGGGCACGGGCGACGTTTCTATAGCCCCCCCTTTTTATTTAGTATTAAATCATTCCAAAGAAAATAGTGAAAAAAATTAATCCATCAATTTATTATTATTTCAGACTCTTTTTTAAACATTATTTACATCGGTTTAACCTTTTTTTTCTTTTTTGACAGGTGATTTTTCTATAATACGTCTATATTTATATACATTTTGCAAGGAAAAGCTTCCAAAATAGATTACGAGTAGAGAAAGAAAGAGGATATATCTCCGAAAGGGAGAACAAAAGAATTGCGACAATTTTTTTTTTCATTTTGTCAGCGCCAGTTATCCGCCCTTGGCCGGAAAACATGGAGGCTGTTGTGTTCACGTTGGATGCTTGGCAAGCCGTCTTATTGTGCCTTTTGTTTGCTGTCATCTACGTTGGGAGCCTTTACGCTTGGATTAACAACGGAAACAGAACTAGGGACCACCCAGAAATAATAAAACGGAGATTTGTCAGTGTCGGAATAGTTGCTTTGATGGTCCCACCGCTCCTATGGTGTTTTGGAACTTACCCGTCGACGAATAACCCAAACGGCAGAACTCTCTTTGAATGGCTAGGTTTACGTTTCTGGGGTTTAATACCGGCGCTTATTCTACCGCTATCCCTGACCATGATTCTCTTTGCTGGACCCCTATATCTCCACTATATCGACGGTGTTTTTAATCTCTATCTGGAACCGAAGTACTGGTCTAACAGCTTCAAGTCCTTGATCTGGTTACGAAACCATCTCGTAGCCCCGTTTTCTGAAGAATTCATCTTTCGTGCTTGTATGTTGCCCGTTTTAGTGCCCTCCATTGGAGAATGGTACGCTGTTTTTTGTTGCCCCCTCTTCTTTGGGGTGGCACACTTTCACCACATGATCGAGAGAGTCATTCTCGGACAGCAGGGCTTCAAGGATGGTCTTAAGCAGTCCATATTCCAGTTATTCTATACGACCATCTTTGGCGCTTATTCGGCATTCCTCTTTTTACGGACCGGTCACCTTGTGGCACCCGTCATTGCTCATGCATTCTGTAACCACATGGGATTCCCACCTTTTACCGAAGTGATGGCACATCAACAACCGGGAAGAACAAAAATTATTTTCTTTTTTATTGCAGGGCTTTTCGCCTGGTTGTTCTTATTATTTCCGATTACAACAGCAAGCATTTATTCTAATGATGTTTATCAATTATAGAACAACAAAGGAATTATATACTTTAATGAGCTATTTCTGGGATAAAAGATAGCAACAACAACAACGGCCCCCAAGATCGATCAACCCAGCTTCTAGAATCGATTTTGTTTTTCCTGATTTTTTTTTTGTAACGGGTGGTGGTGGAGACGAAAGCATGGCGATATCTCCCATGTCACCTCTAAAAAAATTTTTAATATTTAATCCTTAGTGAATTGAAGATTAGCGGTGGGAGCACTGAGAGAGAGAGAGAGAGAGACAGAGCACCTTCTCTCACTCTCACCCAACTTAAATTTGCAGGGTTTGATTTGAAAAAGTTACTGACAAGATTCAAATTTCCTTTTTTTCTTTAATTGTCAAATTCCTTCTCAATTATGAATAAGGGGTCTACTTCGTTATGTATCGTGTTTACACTACAATACCGTCTACTTTCCTCCTAGAGATCAGGTTTGTAAACGGGAATTTCCAAATAGGAATGAATGAACAATCCTGCCTCAAACGGAGGATCGATTTTTACATTTGATAAGTTTACTTGACGAAATGAACCCCTCTTCTGCTTTCTTCGTAAATATTTCACAAAATTATTTTATTTTATTTTTATCGTTGGAAAATCTACTAGTCATTTAATTCTATCATCGAAAGGTTTTGTTTTTTTTTACTACATTCCTTAAAAATCATGGAGAAGGGGTTGCAATTGCATCAATTCCATTTTTTTTTCTTCCAATTCTATTTTTTTCTAATATTTTTTCTGAAAAAAATTATTTTTGTTATAACTTTATTTTGATTATGTTCTTTGTCTTCATGCGCCTTATAGCCGAATAAATTAACAATGATGATTTTTATAAAAAGTTAATAAAATTAAGACTAGTTCCAAATAAGCGATATTTCAATAGATTTTATTTAGTAACAACTGTTAATGTATTATGTTGTGTTCTCATGACAATACAAATTTTATATTTTTAATTTTCTTTACACAATCTGTTATTTTTGTTCAGAACAGATGGTAAGTAGTCAAGTCAGTAGTGTGTAAAAATAACTTTTTATTAATTAACTCAAACTCAATATTATTATCAATTTACTATGAAATTTGTTAAATTTTTCAACTTTAAAGTGATTTAACTATTTTGTATCTTTATAAACTTATTCATCATTGACATTATTCAACCCTTTCATTAACTGGTCGTTTCTCTAGAAAAATCATCATTCATACACTCGTGATTCTTTTCTTTTTCTTTAAAAAAAGAATGTGATGTTGATAAACGTGTAAAAAGAAAATATTAATGTCATGCAGAAACTTGATATTTAATTTAAAATTCTAACAGCTTAAGGAATTATGATAGGCGGAATTAATGAATTTAATTTTAAACAATATGTACAGTTGTTAGTTAATTCTTGGAAAGTCCAAATAAATGACTAATTGTTTTAAAACCTTACCATTTTTTTCTCTAGATTTACTTGGTTTTAAAAAAGAGAATGTAATTTTTTTTTTCAATTTGAAGTATTTTTTAACGGTCAAAAAATTCAATGCAGAAAATCTTTTCTTAGCATTAATTAAATCATAAAGCTATTCAATAAAAATAATATATGTTTTACGAAATTTGGAAAAATAGACTTAATTCTAAAAGTATTTAATTAGTGGGCATTATTTTTAATTTAAAAAGAAAATCAGTAAGTGCCCCATTCCTTAGTACTTTTTCTTCCTGTGACTTTTTTTTACATTGATCTATTTGAAGAATAGAATATCAAAGAAGTATATTTTTTACCTAAATTTAATCCAAACAGCCCTAAACAGTCTTTAAAATATTTAAATTAAATTTGTAAATACTTCTATTTAATGATTATTTACAACCTAAGTAGATCTGATATTTGTTTGAATTGCCAAATCTAAATCCAAAAATTACTAGAAAAATCTTAACTAAATGTGGGACAAATCTTTAAAATCTTAAACTAATTTTTTTTTTCACATTTTATATAAATATATTGATTCTCTGAATGTAATTTTTTTGTAGAATTCCACAATGCTTTGTTTTTAATATTTAGAAGTAAAAACTTTGTTCCTCCTACTAAAATTGACCAACATTTTTCTCAACTTTTGTTTATTTTCAGTTTGACTAAAATATTTTAGGAAGTATCTTTTACTTTGAGATCAGGCAACAAAATAACCACATATAAATGTACCCTGCATTAAATGTCCTGAAAATAATTTTAATTTGGCATCTGCTATTAACACCAATGAATGCTCACTTCTAAAAGTATCACTAGTGAACCTTTTTTATGTTTTTTGTCGTTACTGATTATAATATATGATTTATAATTTTATTAAGATTGTATGACAGGCCTTTATATTTTTTTTAAATTTTGCTAAAAAAATGTTTCTTTTAAATTGAAAAGTGAAAGGAGTATAAAAGTGTTCAAGAACCCTCCCCTCCTCTCCCTTCCAATTATATTTTAAACTTTTCAATTCGGTCTCAAATTCTTCGATAGAAGAAAATGTTATATACTTCTTCTGGTAAAAACAACCACAGTTTGCCTTAAGAAAAAATAATAAAAAGTGAAGTATTTTTTTATAATATTTTATTAACTTTAGTAAAAAAAAAATGAAAAATGTAAAAAGAAGAAAAAATTAAATCATAATTAAAAGAAAACAAAAAATCGTTTTGAAAACTTGAGATTAAATAATTTTCTTTAATCCACATTGTATGAATCAAATCTGAACTTTATCACCAAATAAATATGTTGAACATTTGAAAAAAAAAATTGAATATATAAATAAAATTGTACTTTTTCTGGGAATCCTTTGAGAATAAGCTTCATAATCTGTGTATTCAACTTTTTTTTTCAATTCCTACCAAAGCAGGCCACAGGATTAGTTGGCCAAGACTGGTGAAACAACTATAAAGATTCAAAAATGAATATACATATAAAATATATGTTAACAGATTTTTTTTAAATTAATGAAATTCAAACTGGAATATAGAAAATTAGCAATATCTCTTCTTTTATTTTTAATCAATTTAGAAAAAAAAATTCTAAAATTTGTAGATAGAAACTAATAACAGAACTGGCCCAACACAAAAAAGAATGAAACCAAATGAATAACCAGCTCATATCTGACTTTTTTTTCTTTTTCCACATCAATGGGCACACCTGTATTCTGTGCAGCCACCATTTTCTCTTTGTTGACATGATTTAATTCATATCATTATGGGGCCTTTTTTTATATACTTTATTTATCAGAATATAAAACTCTCCAGTTATTTTTTCAGAGTGAGGAACAATAATTATTTACTTTTATTGTTATAATTGACCAATATAAAATTTTCTATTATGTCTATCACTGATTTGCTACTTCATGTATTTGGAAGTTGATAGAACACAATTCATTGATAAAAGGTTATATATAATTGACCTTGTATGTCTGTCTATCAGCAGTACAGTCTCTACCAAACTACTTTGCTAATTTTTTATCTAGAGATTTGATATAGGGGGTGGGCACTCAAACCTATTTGCTTTTTAGTCGGAAAAATAGCTACTATGGGGTAAAGATGGATATTATTTTTAATATAGACCACCTATGAGCTCTACTTATAATTTTCTGATGAATGCCAACATGATCCATTATAGTCTACGCAATTCATTTTTTTCATAAGCACTAACAGTTTATTAGAAAGGTTTGAATTATATTTTCATTAATGCTGTAATTTGTATTCGATAATAAATGTAGCCGTATGTTTATTTATATCTTGTTACGCTTTAGATTAACGGATAAAATGGATACCTCCACATTGGGAATCAAACCCAGGACAATCAGATTGCCTTCATTATTTTTATCTTAAAATTCTCTACAGACTGAGCAACTAGTGCTGCACAGAATTTTATTTTATTTTCTGCAGCACTTAATGATTAAAATCTGATTAAAAACTAGATTTTCAATAACTGAGCAAATAATGTTTGAAATAATTTGTTTTATTAATGAATAAAATTTAGTTTGAAATGAATTATGTGAACAAAAAAATAATGCACTATTTAAAACCCATTATTTTAAAATATTAATGTAATTTAAACTTATAGTTTCTATTACAGACATTAAAATGTGATGAGTTTAAGTAAAAATAAGTTCTTTAAGAAGATTCCCATCTTCACTTTCAGTATTCTTCAAGACTATGATATAGGTCAGGGATTGGCAACCTTTTGGAGAGTGAGACCCCAAACATCTATGGCTGTAGTGTCATGGAAAAGAACCATGTCATTAAATGTAAATGAATTTCCAGAGTGTTCAAAAAAGCAAGAATTCAATATAATTTAACTGTATTTAACAAAGATTCAAATTGTATTTAAACAATACCACTTACTTCATTACAAGAATATCAAAAAGAAATAAAATGCAAACATTTATCAAATAAATCCTTTTTTTTTTTTTTTTTTACTGCCTCTATTGTCCGGTAAGATGACATGCTGTACAAAATTCATTCACCAAC
>JAYKTE010201069.1:0-12430 GCA_036873565.1 Xipholeptos notoides | reverse complement strand
TACAATCAAGGATCTAATTTTTAAACTGCCGCTATTCATCATGGACTTTAATCTTCTTACAGGACTTGTAGACATATACAGCCGTCGTGAAAAAAAAAAAAAGTATAATTCAAATTTTCAAAAAAAAAAAAATTGGTTAATTAAATTAACTGGCTGTGTTTTATTTATTTATTTTTTTCCATTTCCCTCCCTTCCAAATACCATCCCTTCTCACCTGCCGCCCGTAGCGGACCGCACCCTGGGATTAATTCACTTTTTCGAATGGGTGTTCTGTACCGAATTCCACGGACGACAAACAACACAATGCAAATTCACTGTAAATTACAAATGACGCAAGGAGGAGGTGCCGCAGCCACTACTCACGCAAAATCCATCTGAAGCTTCCGTGATTCAGAAAAATAAGGACCTCTCGTGGTCTAGACAGAAAGTGCACGCACACACACACACACATACACACACACACACACACACAAAAAAAACAAGGAAAAAATAACATAGTCCAAAAATTATTGTTCTCGGCATTAAATGACCTGAAAAGTTCGATATGGATTATTAAGGGAATATTGAGTTATTAAAAAAAACAAGTGTAGACAAAAAATAAGGTTTACCAAACATTATTATTCTCGGCATTAAATGGCCTAAGAATGGTTGATATGCCGTAAAACACAAAAAAAAAACACAATTTACTCTTTCTATCTTTCACTCGCTCCTCCCCCACATTCTCTTTCTTTTTATATTCTTATATATATATATATATATCACCCTCTGAATCATAAGTAACATCTAATTTCCATTTCCACCGATAACTGATGCTAATGCATTCAATGACCCATAAAGAGTAAATTTGCCGTAAAACAAATCAATCAAACAATCTCTTTCTTTCCTAGCGTTTTAAATTATCATTGTTTTGTTAAAAACAGTTAACCACATTTTTTTCTCAGCCATCATCATTATTATTATTATTATTATTATTATTATATTCTTTCACCGGTTACGAAGTGCTTGTACACACACCTGGCAACCAGTGGCTTTCACTGGAATGACAACAAGTTGTCCTCGTGAGTTCCATTTTCCCAAAAAAACAAAAACAAAAATAATTCTCGGTATTAAATGACCTGAAAAGGTCGATATGCTGTAAAAAAACAAACAAAACAAATGTTCTAGCTTAAAAAAACACTAAGTGTGTACAAAAAAATAGCGTTTAACAAAAATAATTGTTCTCGGTATTAAATGACCTTAAAAGGTCGATATGCTGTAGAACAGTAGTAACAACACCAAAAAAAACAAACAAATATTCTAGCTTAAAAAGAAACACTACATATGTACAAAAAATAGCGTTTAACAAAAATAATTGTTCTCTCGGTATTAAATGACCTGAAAAGGTCGATATGCCGTAGAGCACCAACAAATACAAAAAAACAAACAAATATTATTCCACTTTTCTGTTAGCTTTCAATGTTGAATAACAAGTTTTGTAAGCGAAGCTTAGCTTAGCTGTTAGCTGTTCAGTTCTCCAGGTGGGCCGGGAGTCGGGACTCTAGTCTCTATTACAGCTGTAGGAGTGTACACGAAAAATAGATATTTTTAGACCCCTCATATTCAAACACTTAAAAATATAACTCAAAGGGAAAATTACTACTTTGTAACTGATTTAATTTAAAGAAAAGAGATTAAACTTTGAAGAAAAACGACATTTTTTTATCTAATGAAAACCATACAATATTTTTTGATCGGAACATTGACAAAGATTTGAAAAATAATTTTTTAATGAAAAAGAATTCTAAAAAATCTAATTTTTTACATGAGATTTTTATGTAATCATTCCTCTTTTGGATGCACTGAAAAAAATATACTTTTCAATTATTTTTTTTTTAAGTTATCGGAAGATTAAATCATGGTGGGCCAAAAACGGGCGAATTTTTTGCACACTCCTACCAATGTTTCAACTTTGAACTCTTCGCAGCTTACTTGGTTTTGAAAGCCGAAAATTATCTATATTGACCCGCCAATCATGATCAACGTAGCTTTCTACACAAACCGTATCTTGCGCCGAGACGTGGAAATACGCAGGTTAGTGTCTGGGGGCGTGGTTAAACCCCTGGGTCAAAGAAGTGGAGCCCCTTAGGCGGTTGATTGGCATGCGTGTCCCCCTCCGGTAGCTTATGCATCCTCCCGCCGTCAGCCGTCTCGATTTTGTCTTGCCACTGGACCCCGGCGTCTCAGGACGGAAGAATGAGGTGAGGCTGATCCTGTGCAAGTCTCCTTCACTTTAATCAAAGTTCAGCGCAAATCATGGCATCGCCATCTTGACAGAATCGAACCAAGGGATGTCAGAGGTCATCCCTAAGAACGACGGACGAAAACCTTAGCCCCCCCCCCAACAGATGGTACGGGACCACAATGGTCCAATTTTACAAGTTCGTCCTCTTAGCAGCTATTTTTTCGGCTCAAAATTAAACCGAACTTCTTCCACAGGTCCGAATACCCCATATATCAAATTTAAAGTCTCTAGAGCAAAAATTGGAAAAGCAGAGTCACAAGACTACTTCGATAGTAATAGTAGGTTGGCTATATTCCTAGTCAAAGTGCTCAATATCAGCGCTAGAGTGTAAGGAGTTGATATCTGACTAAAAGGATGCTGCTTAACGTTGGTTTATATACAAGGAGTGGAACCGGATGCGGAGGAAGTTGCATAATGAGAATTCTGAAAACAAAGCCCTTACCACTAGCCAAGACTTACCTTGGATCAAGGCTTCAATGTTCTAGTTTAGCGTTGTGACTTCGTAACGCAGTAAAGTGGGGTACTTTAGTTTCGTAAAGTCCGGCCAAATTATGAAACTTTTTAACGGAGTCTCTATCTAAGCATCTACCAAAAATCAGGTAATTATCTAATCAATATTAATTTTTTATGAACGGAGTCTCTCTTTAAAAATCTACCAAAAATCAGGTAATTATCTAATCAATATGAAATTTCTACCGAATATTAAGTTAATCTTTTTCATGATCAATATACCGTGTGGCCATAAAAACGTTCCTTGATTTCAAATGTTCATAAAATGATATAGAGCATACGAGTCTAAGTGTGACTACTACAACCTAAACCATACGACACATAAAACTTTGTTCATTTCTATAAATGTTCACACCAAACTTTTAAGGTTATGAACTCAATAAATCATTCAGGAATATTTTATTAGCGGACTGTTGTCCTCATCTTAGATTAGGTGTTATTACACTACGTTTCGGCTAACTATACTATATATATATAATCAATAAATCATATCATGAATATTTTTTAAATCAAAGACAGTTTTTATGGCTACCCAGTAGTGTAAAAGTGAACGTAACCTATAAATTTGTTTCACGACTAAAGTAAAATGTGTGTAAGAAAACTAATGTTTACCAAAAATGATTGTTCTCGGCATTAAATGACCTAAAATGGTTGATATGCCGTAAAACACAAACAAATGACTAAAGTCAATTAACATTAAACTGGTTAATTTAAAATGTGATTTGAATAAAGAAAAAGAGAATATGTTATCATAAATTGATAAGTTCTTTCATAATCTAAATTCAATTCAAATTAATAAATTTGATATACAGGTTGGCCATAAAAACACTACTTGATTTCAAATGTTCATAAAATGATATAGAGCCTACGAATCTAAGTGACTACACCCTAAAACCACGCGACACATGAAACTTTGTTAATTTCTGTAAAAGTTCATACCAAACTTGTAGGGTTATGAACTCAATAAATCATATTATGAACATTTGAAATCAAGGAGTGCTTTTATGGCCACCCTGTATAAATATACATGTTTGTTTTTCTATGCCCATCCTTGCCCAAAACAAGAAGTATATAGGCAAAAAAAAATATTTATATATCGTCGTCGGCTCCCATTCGTATTGGGCCCTGTCGTCAGTGGGGTGGGTGCCTATGTAATACATGACTGTATAATCCGATTCTATCGTGGAAGAGCCGCGGACAGTGTTCACAGGGGAGGTGAGGGAGATGTGGCTGTTCTCTCTCTCTTCTCCCCCTTTATATTTATATATAGATTATGAAAAATTACACCCTAATAATATTCCTTCTTCACTTAATAATTAGTAAAAGAAATTCATATTGATTAGATAATTACCAGAGTTTTGGTAGATCTTTAAGAAAGATTCCATAATTTGACCGGATTTTACGAAACTAAAGTAGCCCACTTTACTGCGTTAAGGAGGCGAAGAGGTGGAAAACAAAAGATCTACTGGTTAAAAAATTCTTGCTTTTCTCTTAACTCCTTGGACCCTGTCTTAGCAAAATTACTAATTAGCCAACTATGGATGGTCGACATATCGGCTATGTTGTATTTTCCACTATATCACCTTAGCCGATATATCGACTTTTTATTCATAAGATTAGAGTGAAATAACATTTGATGGGTTTGGCTAGTAACTTTTCTATTTGGCTAGTAAATGAAAATATTTAGTTGTCAAGGGTCAACTAAAATTAAATTTTTCTATAGAGCCCTGGGGTTCAAACAGAAACTAATGTGAAGAGTTTACACAAAACAGATAGCAACGATTTTTCGAAGATTTAAAAATAAAGAAAATATTTTGTCACTTTTGGGTTTTACTGCGCAGGGCAGGAGGAAATACTTTATTCAAGGCCTCGGGATGTCGCAAGGCTTTTATTGGTAGGTAAAAGCGTTAGCTTCAAAACACCAATTCTTCGATTTCTTCCCGTTTTTTCATGATTACGGAATATTTGTGTTCTTCACAGAGCGTGTTATTTTGCTTAACACATTGGACGCTGAAGGGCCGATATTTTGACCTACCATGGTCCTCTTATAGAACGGCAAAACGGCTCTAATTGGCTAGTTGGTAATTTTGCTAAGTCAGGGTCCAAAGTACCATTTATTGTGGGTTCAGTATGTTGAATGGGAGTGCGCAAGTTAACTTGTGTGGGTAGGGGCCACAGATCACATTCTGCGAGGGGGCGCACAGTATTCCTAAGCACGGCACTGATTGTTAGTGTTTTGTTTAGGATACAAAAAAATGTAATCATTTTGAAGATTATAAAGTTTAGATTTTTTCCTCTGCGCAGTAAAAAGTTAGAATTTACATTAAACGGAAACTACCACCATTACCGACATCTCACAAAAAAAAAAAGGGGGAACAACATCCAGGTCAACCGTTTTGGAATCCTCTGGGGCCAGGTTGTTCCATTTACAAAGTTAGAAACTAAATTTTCTAAGAGCCCCTGACGGGCCGATATACCGGCCCAGTCGACATGGTGGTGCAAAAAAAAAAAGAGAGGCCTTCCATGGTTCTCTTATAGAACGGCTAAGGTTAGCTAGTTAGGAATCTTTCTAAATCAGTGTCCAAAGGCCGATATTTCGGCCTTGCATGGTCAACTTATAGAACGGCTCTGGTTGGCTAAATATTGGCAGTGTCGTATTTTGCACTATGTCACTTGGGCCTATATATCGACCCTCCAGAAACTAAAGTGTTAACTGAGCAAGCAACAAACCACTAAATATTTGTAAAGAGTTTATCAAGTCAAGTACTGAGAGCGCATATTGGACTAAAATGTTTGAAGAGAGAAGAGAAAAAAAAAGAAAAGAGGGGAGGCAGACAGTAGACACACCCAAGAAATTTAAACGCTTATTGTTCGTGTGCCTAAGAGGAAGAACACAGAAAAAGTAGAAAATTATGTTCATTTTCGATAGTCAAAAAAAGGTGTCTTAAGATATTGGGAAAAACTAACGCTATAGAAACTAGCAAAGAGATAAAGGCAATTGGGCGAATTATGTGGTATAATGTTTTAAATTCTAGACTAGAGCATAGAAATTTAAAATTGTTTTTTGGGAGGAGGGGTAATTTCTTATAAGTTTGCAGTGTGTAGAAATTTCTAATTCTAAAAATGTCAAAATCTTAATATTATGCATTTCATTATGTTAGATATTTCACTAAGATTTCTACAGAAGCGGAGGGTTTTTTTACGATTAAAAGAAAAAAAAAAATCAAGATAAATTTCATAAGTCTTTAAAACACTAATAGTTTTATTTGAGAATTGTATTGAATAAATAAATAAATACACCAACAAAACAGTGAAAATTAATAGCTTTGTGCATTTTATTTACACGGTAATGAAAGGGGGGGTTTAAACATTTCTACACACTGCTAAAGCTTGACAATTAAAAGTTTTCGAATTCAAGGCATAAAATATTCTTTCCCGCTCACCATCAATCACATGGGAGAAAAAAAAGAGCAATTTTGACGGAGCTTAACGAATGTGTTTATTCAACCAGAAAATTTTAGTTAACGCAACGAAGCAAAACTTAAGCCGAAGTAATTTCAATGAGGTAAGATACCAAGTGCCTTTATATACACAAAGTAACCGTTAGTGATTTTAAAAAAAAGCAAACTTTTTTTTTTTTCTTCAAGTATAACCTTAAAGTTACATTTTTTTTTTTTTACTAAGTGCATTTATATACACGATAAAGTAACCGTTAGTCATTTTAAAAAGCAAAGATTTTTTTTTAAATATGTTAGAAAATTTCTAAAAGCTATCGGGAGAATTAGCATAAGTTACTTTATGCCCGCTACCGCTCCTACCATTACCGACTTCTCACAAAAAAGGGAACAACATCCAGGACAACTTTTTTGGAATCCTCTGGGGCCAGAGGTTCTATTTACAAAGGAAGCTGCTGCTCTCTTTACTAAGAAACTAAATATTCTAACATATAACCTTAAATAAAGTTACATTTTTTTTTTTACTAAGTGCCTTTATATACACGTTAAAGTAACCGTTAGTAATTTAAAAAAAGCAAACATTTTTTTTTTTTTAAAGTAAGACCTTAAGAGGAAGCCTTAAATAAAGTTACATTTTTTTTATTTTTTTTATTTAAAACTTCCTTAAGTTCAATTAAGAAATCGTTTCAAACAAGAAATTTTTATGAAAAAGGTTTTGAGAGCGGTTGTTGGCCGACAACAACCAGTTTTCTTTATTCATTTGAAGATACAGATAATAAAGAAAAACCACATACAATATCTATTCAGCACATTCAGAAACGGGAGACGAAAGATGTTGGCTGCCCTGAATAGTAGCAGTAGGAAGAGGAGGTTGTGAAGAGTAGTCTTTTTTTTTTGGAACAGAGGACTTAGAAAAAAAAAAAAGTTACTTTGAGAAGAAAAAGAGAGAGATAGAGGAAAAGAGCGAGTGAGAAAGGAGGATAGTATGACAAACACCTCACATACCAACAGACCAAGCCAACAAATAAAATAAATGGCACAATACTTTATTTCACTTTCCCCTCCCCAAACTTTTTTTTTTTCGGTAAAGTTTTTTCCCCAACCCCCTCCCTACTAAATGAACTCTGTAGTGTATGTATCATTGTGAAGAAAGAAAAAAAAAAGAAATGAGGCGATAGTCTAGAAAGAACGAGAGAGATAGACAGACAGAGACAGAAGTGGATAGAAACAGTGTGTATGTATGTATATTTGTAGATTTTTTTTCCCCACCCTTTCATCATTTTTCACTTTATGCCACATCCTCCTCTTCCTCGTCCATTTCAGCTTCCTCTTCAGCAGTAGCATCCTGGTATTGCTGATATTCGGAGATCAAATCGTTCATGTTGGATTCGGCCTCTGTGAATTCCATCTCGTCCATGCCCTCGCCGGTGTACCAATGCAAGAAAGCCTTACGCCTGAACATAGCAGTAAACTGCTCGGAGATTCTCTTGAACAGCTCCTGGATGGCGGTGCTGTTGCCGACGAAGGTAGCCGACATTTTCAGCCCCCGGGGAGGAATGTCGCAGACCGCGGTCTTCACGTTGTTGGGGATCCACTCGACGAAGTAGCTGCTGTTCTTGCTCTGAATGTTCAACATCTGTTCGTCCACCTCCTTCATGGACATGCGACCGCGGAAGATGGTCGCGACGGTCAGGTAACGTCCGTGCCTGGGATCACAAGCGGCCATCATGTTTTTGGCATCAAACATCTGTTGGGTGAGTTCGGGAACAGACAAGGCTCGGTACTGTTGGCTGCCCCTGGAGGTGAGGGGAGCAAAGCCTGGCATGAAGAAGTGAAGACGTGGGAATGGCACCATGTTGACGGCGAGTTTACGAAGATCTGCGTTTAATTGTCCAGGGAACCGGAGACAAGTGGTCACGCCGGACATTGTGGCGGAGACCAAATGGTTCAAATCACCGTATGTTGGGGTTGTTAGCTTAAGGGTACGGAAGCAAATGTCATAAAGAGCTTCATTGTCAATGCAATAAGTTTCGTCTGTGTTTTCAACAAGCTGATGGATCGAGAGGGTTGCGTTGTAGGGTTCAACCACGGTATCTGAGACCTAAAAATAAAAAATACATTTTTTTTAAATGGGTGAAGTCATTGATTTCTATAGACCTAAAAATAAAAAATAATTTTCTTTTTAAAGATCGTTGAGGTCATTGATTTCAGTAAATTCTTATTTTAGCGGCCCTTATTCAGAACTTCATGGTGCTCACACAACAGATCCATCTCAAGATTAATTTAAGAAATTTGTAAAAAAACTGATTTAATATTTTAGACATGTTGAAATCAGTTAAATTAGGCTAAAATAAATATTTCAACACCAGAAAGCTATCAGGAGCAAGGATCGGTCAGATAGAAATTTAGTGGGAGTTCTCTAGGCTACTTTAGAATAATGGACAGACAGTTATAGCTAAAAACTGGGACACCTTTTATTATTATTAATACCATAAGGTTTCACTAAGAATTACCAAGAATACTAAAAGTAAAAAATAAATTTAACCATCAAGTTTTAAAAATTTCGGGGGTTGGGTGGGTGAGAAAAAAGTCCCCCCCCCCACAATGACAGTTGAGTGGATACAATCCAGTTTGAAAAAAATAAAATCGTTAACGTTCGTTACAAAGTCTAATCATGATTTCGTTGTAAATTATCAGTTAAAAAAAACTGAATAAATTTATTCTTATCACGGTAATTATTACTAGAGAGAGAGAGTCGTGTTAGAAAGCGATTGCTGCTAAGCTAGTAGTCAGCCATCATCCTCCAATGACGTAAGCAAATGAGTCAAGCGGCGAACGCAGGGATGGGCGCGCCTTTTTGTAGATCCTTTGTTCAACGAGGGAAAAAAAAAGTGGGAAAAAAGATATTTTTTTTTTAGTTTCAAGTATACAAAAATGAGAGATTATGCATTCAAGTTTAGCTCTGCAGGAATTTTTATCAAATAAAAAAAAGGAGGAACGGGAGGGAGAGCGTGACGAAAATTGCAATTCCTATTAACAGAAAGAGAGAGAAGGGGGGGGATTCGAATAAAATAAAAGATTTAATAAACTTAGTTGAAGATTAGAGAGAGAGAGAAAAAAAAAAAGATTCTTTGGAGAGAAAGAGTAAAATTCAGACATTAAAAGCAGAGGAGAGTAAGGATACTGGAGCAAAAAGGAGAGTCACTCTTGGTCCAGGTCAAGCAAACCATTTAAAAGCCGGGATTGTAAAAGGCCAACGAACATGGGAGAAGAGGGGGGGGGTTTGTCTAGCTCACTTAAGAGGTAGTACTGGGTAATTATAACTATTATAAATTAGCCATATATATATATATATATATATATATAGATAAAGAAAAAAAATAGGACAGTTCATGGGCACTATCAAGGCTAGGCAGAACAGTAAAGATATAGAGTTTCATTACTTACTTTTGGTGAGGGAACAACAGAGAATGTGTTCATGATTCTGTCGGGATATTCTTCACGGATTTTGCTGATGGCCAAGGTTCCCATACCAGAGCCGGTACCCCCGCCAAGTGAGTGGGTAAGCTGGAAGCCCTGGAGACAGTCACAGCTTTCTGCTTCTTTGCGGATAACATCCAAGACAGAGTCGACGAGTTCAGCGCCTTCTGTGTAGTGTCCTTTGGCCCAGTTGTTACCGGCACCGCTCTGTCCGAAGACAAAGTTGTCGGGCCTAAAGAGTTGACCGAAGGGGCCTGATCGAACGGAGTCCATTGTACCGGGCTCCAAGTCGACGAGAACAGCGCGAGGAACATATTTGCCTCCAGTTGCTTCGTTATAATAAACGTTGATTCTTTCTAATTGCAAATCACTGTCTCCGTGATAGGTTCCAGTGGGGTCGATGCCATGTTCATCGGAGATAACCTCCCAAAATTTGGCTCCAATCTGGTTACCGCACTGACCGGTTTGTACATGAACAATTTCCCTCATGATTCTTCTAAGTCGTAACCTGCAACAAACACGTTGTCAGAAGCTGCTATATGAGGTGATTTAAAAATGGCCGTACCAACCTCGGTATTTATACTCGGCGGGAGTGCCCGTTGAGACGAAAACGAGGCTGTGGTAATTAGCATACGGAATTTGCCGATCGACATTAGTAAATTAACATTAAGATTTTTTAATATTGTATGCTAATTAGATGATGATTTTTAGATGTAAGTGTTTTTGTTTTGTTGAATTTGAAAAATAACTGAAGATAAAATTAATCGAAGTATTTCCAGCAACAGTGGGAAGCGTTATCACGTGGTACAAGATGGCTGCTTAGGGTTAGAAATTTTTTTTTTTCTTTGGAAAATTTATTATTTTGACGTCAAAGTCTGAAAAAAAATCGCCGAATGGAACCTGATATCTACACCGAATAACCCGCTACCTTTGGAATTAAGGTAATTTAAAAAAAAAACTGGTATATACTCAATGAACTTTTCTGTTTTCTTTTTCTTTCACTTGTAAAAGACAAAAAATTAATCATCTTTAGTCGATATCTTTTATTTTTCAAAACAAAAAATTAATATCATAGATATCTTATTAATTTCTTTTTTTCTTTTAGAAAATAATTGATTTTTTTTTATGTTTAACTAATGATACATTTATTAATTCTACTTTTTGCTTTGTTTAAGGTTTTCATAGAATAGTTTCAGTCATTCGTTTTCTCCTATTTTTACTTTGAGAAGCGAGTAAAGACAACAAAACAACCTAACAACCACAAACTTCCAAGGTCATCACAGATGGTTCTTTTTCTTCTCATTATTATTATTATTATTATTATTATTATATATATTTTTTAAATGAATCTAATTCTAATTTAAAATTTATTATCCTAAAAAATAATTCGCCTCTAAAATAAAACTTTTGGGTTTTGTAAAAAAAAAAAAGAAAAAATTAAACTATCATTTGTTTTTAATAATTAAAAAAGAAATGATAGTTTAATTTTTATAATAATTATAATAAATCTAATCTTGTACAAGTATTTTTCGGACTGCTGGCTGCCTGCTGTCGCCATCCTTGTCGTAACCGGGAATTAATTCCCGATTACGACAAGAAGGTTCCCAAGTTCGATCACCTGACGGCCGGAACGTTGTCAAGACCGCAATAACATGGATGAGGACTGCAGTGCAGCAGTAGCACTCAGCAGTCCGAAAAATACTTGTACAAATTATCAAGCCTCATCCCAAGGAATAGGATTCCGAAAAACCAAATCTAATATTAAAAAAAAAAGATGTTTCGTATTTAAAATGTTAAATATTTAATTGAGTTTAGTAAAGAAAAATGTAAACAAAACCTTCAATCATTTTGGTATTCATTATTCACATTATTCATCTATAAAATTTATAACAGACAGAACACCCACCGTCCACCGATATGGGGATGACCAATAAAATCGCTATTTTTCGACCGGACCATGATTTAATATTTTGCAAAATCAAAGAAAATTAATAAAAAGTAAAAATATTTTGAGAAAATTCTTCAAAAATCGAAATCTGATGCCACACGTTCATTTCATTACATAGATAAAATGGTCGTTTTTAAGCACCCCCTCCCTTAAATTAAAACTGGGAGTGGTGGGGGGGGGGTCAAATAGTTGACCAGGCACCATCCCCAGAACACCGGAGTCCTCGAATTTGTTTTTTTAGAGATTTTCGAGTGTGCTAAAAACAAATATGACATTTAAGTGTTCGTTTTGATAATAATCCGGTTTCTTGATTTTATTTTCTTATGTACGGATGTCATTTGGCTGCCATTAAAGAACCTCTACCATAACGCCTCACAACGTCTGCGCATGAATTTAATTAGAGTGCAGGTATTTTGTTGTATTTTAATATAATTTACTTTAAAAATTTGGAAAAATTTAACCTTTTGCATTGAAAGTAGATAATTTTGCGATTTTTTTTTTTTCCTTCATTTTTGGGGTTAGAATTAGAGGTTGGGTTGATTTTTGTGTTGTAGTTCACCATCGGTCAAGTCGCGTTGGACACACCAGTTCCCGTCAGATCACCGAAGTTAAGCAACGTCAAGCCTGGTCAGTACTTAGATGGGTGACCACTTACAAATACCATGTACCGTATATAGCACCGGGACGTGGAAATACCCAGGTTAGTGTCTGGGGGCGCGATTAAACCACTGGGTAGATGCACCCTTAGTCTTTGGT
>JAYKTE010200958.1:0-12431 GCA_036873565.1 Xipholeptos notoides | reverse complement strand
AAGAAAAAAAAGAAAAAAAAATATATATATATATATAATGACTGCCACTTCTTTTCAGAAGACGACTAAACTATATATGTTCGAATACGAGTGGGTCCGCATATGATCCCACATACCCGCTCCCGTCTACTTATAATAGTTGTCTGTATAAATAATTGACCTGTTGTACACTTTTATGACACGTACAACACTTTCTCTTTACAATCGCCATTAATCACTGACAAGCAGAGCAAGATGACCGATTATCCAACTAGAGTGTAGGTTTTATATTATATATATGCTCATTATATACCTGATATTTAGTAATAAGTGTTGTTCTTCACTTAGATGAGCTCCCCTCATTGAGTCAGTGGCGTAGCAAACGAATTAGGGGAAAAAGCGGTCTGTCCCGGTTTGCACATTCCATTTTAAGAGGTAAAAATAAGAAAAAAGATCAAAATCAGCCAGTTGATAAAATGTAACAATTTTTATTTATAATTTGAATTATTTATGTTTTGAAAAATGTTTGGTTTTCTTTGACGACGACTACATTTGTGTACAAGTCCTGTATTAAGATTAATGTCTAGGACTAAAAGCAACAGAAATTTAATAGTAGATTTTTTATTGTAGTCCGATAAAAATAAATATTTTGAGAGCTTCTGGGAATTTTGAAGGTTAATGGATTATTGAAGGCCAAAGACGGGGGAAAATATTATGACCGCTCCGGGCGGCAAAATGAGTTGGTACGCCAGTGCATTGAGTTGACTGGTCTCATTTAACCGAGTTTTTGAAATCGGTGGTATCCTTAAAACTAGATGAGTAACACTCCCGTGTTAACAAGTCCCATATTCCCGAGACAGCTGAGAGTCAAGGTAATGGTTTTGACTGCAGTGATGATTATAACTGTTGAGATAATGAAACTATGTTTTGAAATTGAAAATAGTGCTAATATACAGGTCATTTGTTCTTGATCCGTTGGAAATGAATTTCTGGTTAGAGGGGCTTAGGACCAAGAGATGAAGAAAGGTAGATTGTTAATTGAATCGAAAGAAGACTGACAAGGAATGTTGGATAATCACGGCAGACAAACAATTCAATAGAAAAAGAAAATAAAGATGAATAAGAAAGAGAAATAGAAGAAATAAAAGAAGAAGAGGAAGAAGAAGATGAAAACGAAGAAGATGAAAAGGAAGAAACAAGGACAAGAAAGGGGAAGCCATGTACAGTAAATTCACAAAAACTATTCAAATTTTAGGTTGTCGCAAAAGTTCGTAAACACTTGCAAAAAACTGAAATTTTACCAAAAATGACTCCTCAAAATAAAAAACATCATTTTCTACCATCGACATACAAGCTTTCGAATCCGGCGAAATTACCATTCAACCTGCTTCGATTCAAAGAATTCCTTGCTTCCTCGACTTCATCAAACGAGAACTTTTTTAAGTACCCGGTCAAAGCTGGTCAATACTTATATTCAAAAACATTTCAACAATTTTTTTAAATATTACAACTATTTAACGAATAGTGTTTCATTGAAAATAATGGCGAAATAATTTATTTAAAGTTTTTTTTTTTTCAATCACCCAGGTAAAGCCAGGCAATGCTTTTAGTATCGAAATAAAGCAATTAAATGTATTAAGAAAGTTTGGCTTGGTTTAGTTTGGTGTCAACTCTACTTCCTCTGAATCTCATTCCTCTGCACAACTTCACTAAATAGACCATGACCTGCCAATTGCTATTAAAGATATCTAAAAGTTTGAAATGACGACAAAGAAAGGATTCAAAGGCAATACGACATTGTCGTAAAGAGATGTTTCAAAACATTTAACACTTTAGTAAAAGCAGCTTCAGTATTTAGAATGTTATTGATTCATAGGTGTTAAGGGTTAAAAGTGTCAGTCTAAGGATCTGGCCAATTCTCAGAACTCTAAACGATCGAGCAAAGCACTCGGTTTAAAGGGGATGACCCCAGGCTATTATAAATGCTATCAGCAGGGAACATAAAAGAGTGGCCCCTTCTATTACAAGATCAAAACAATCCTATAAATCAAGCTTTTAATCTTTGTAGAAAGAAGGATTCAAGCAATATTCATAATCAATTTCAGGGCATATTGATTGGTTCAAATATATAGTTACTATAAGTATTGCGCGGCTTTACCTGGGTGCTTAAGAAAAAATGTAAATAAATTATGTCACCATCATTTTCAAATACTTTTTAAAATATTGTAGAAATATTTCTAATTCTAAGATAATCTAAGTTAAAATGCCATTCTTTTTTATTTGAACGTTCGGCTAAACATTTCTGTGAAATACTGATGGTTGGCGTATGTTGGCAACGACAATATGGTAAATTATCAAAATACAAAAAAGTATATCTAAATCGAGGTTTTTCATAATAAAACCGATTAAATATTTTGCCCCCGGCCTGAATTCCATTCATGTCAAATTCCAAGACTGTAGACAAAGATTTGTCGGGGGGGGGGGGGGGGTTAATAGAAAAAAATCACCTGCAAACACGCATTTTTCGCATTTATAGATATGTAAACAGCGGAACCTGCATCACTCACTTATAAAACAATATTTGTTTTTGAGAAAGGAAAAAAAAAAGTTTTTTTGTTGATTTCGCTTGCTAAGAGTGTGCAGTTAAGCAGAAGGAATTCTCGACCCAATGTTCCCGATTTTTATATCTATAAACATTTGTTAATTATTTGATTTATCAGAATTGCTAACATCGAAAAATACATCTTCCCTAATGATAATTGGACAAATAATATGACTTGGAGTAATTGCAGACAATCAATACATTATCTTGAAAGCAGAAATTTAAAAACAGAAAATAATAAGAAAGCAATCCCTGTCATGGACGTTCTTAGAAGCAGATTATGCATCATTGATTTCCTCTATGCATTTGGACTAATACCCTTGGTAAAGGTGGGGATCCCAACCGGGAAGTCTACATACGACAGTATATAGGCAGTCGGAGATCGTAATCGTAGTAGTAAGCGAGTTAGAAACCCAGTTGATTAAAAACCAAGTTTGCGTACACATTTGGACTAATATCCTTGGGAAAGATATGAATCCCCACATTTCTCCTCAGCTACAGATTAAATAGTGCATGCTATCTTATTTAACTGTTAATAAATTTCAATATCTTTTATAGCATCAAAAAATATCCAGTAGATAATACTCATGAGTTCGAATCCCTGTCGTTCCGTTTACGTTAACATTTGCACTAATGTCTTTGATCCCCTCCACCTATGGATTAAGTAGTGAATAATATTTCATTTAAAAAAAACTACATGTGGACAAAAGAACGTTTCTTAAAAATGATTGTTATGAGCATTGAAGGATTTAAAAAGGTTGATATAACGTAAAAACAACCCAAACAAACAAACTTTATTTATTATGAATAGATGTATTAATATAAGTCCAGTTATGCACCGTCTAATGTTGTTCTCGTGAGATCAGAGTGTGCACTCTTCTAGTCTTGTCAGGGCGTGACCAATGAATTAAAACCACATGAGAGTCCGTCTAGACTGTCTATATCCATTCAACGAAAGAGAAAATCCTCATAATGAAATATTAGAATTAGTATTATCTTTTGCTTGTTTGTGTTTTACCGCATATCAAGTTTTTTAGGTCATATAAAGTCGATAACAATCATTTTTTGATAAATGTTTTTTGTCCACACGTATTCTTTAAAAATAAAAAAAATATACACTATTTAATACATAGCTGGAGGTAATGTGGGGATTCATACCTTTGCCAAGCGTATTGGGAACGTAAACATAGGGACTGGGATTCGAACTCGCATACTACGATTCTGAAGTCTGACTGCCTATCCAGTGTTCTTATCATTTTCTCCAATCATTTTTAAGAAACGTTATTTTGTCTACGTGTAGTTGTTTTTTTTTTCAAATACATAGTAAGCATTATTTAACTGATGGCGGGAAGGAATGTGGGAATACCTACCTTTTCCAAGGGTATTAGTCCAAATGTGAATTTAAACAGTAATATAGGGATTCAAACTCCTGAGTATTATCTACTGGATAATTTTTTCATGCTATAAATGATATTTAAATCTATTAGCAGTTTGAAATATCGTTTTCATTTTTTATATGTCTGTACGACATGTACAATACACTCTCATTCCATTCGATCTTCTAATTATTAAATTAGACCAGTGACAATGCTACGATCACGAAAAACTCATTTTACAAGGAATACTATTTACCTGCAACTAACCACAATGAATTCTGAACTTTTAATACATTTAACGAACCCCAAATAATGCTAGGTAGTCAGTTATTTAATAGTAGAGATAAGGTGCATAGAATATATGACACAAAATATAAAGCAGCATGTTAACCTGTAACTCCATTATCCGACCAATCTAAGAACATTTGATGGTTTACAAATGAAAAAGTATGCCAAAAATCGAAGAAATGATATTTTAAATGAAATAGATTCTCAATAAAAAATCACTGAGATTTACATTTGAATTACACACATGGAAACCAAGAAGAGGACAAATACTCCAGGCTTTCTCTGTCTGCTCATAACATATCGTATCATCATTTTTATTGAATGGTGAGTGCCACTTCTTTACTGAAGAAGGCCAACCCTAATGTCCGAAATGTAAAGGTTGTCTGTATAATACGTACAATACGCTCTCATTCCATTCGGTCTTTAATCAGTGACAAGCAAAACACTGATGGACCAAATGGAGTGCAAGTTTTATATAAGAGTGTTATTCTCCTAGATGAGATACCCTCTCGAGTTAACGAGCCTCATCTGCCCGAATGCAAAGTTATATTGAATATCCTAATTATATGACCTATGATTAAACTCTTGATAATCCAAAAACATTCATATATTTTTATATGGACGTGGAAATACTTATTTTAGTGTCTGGGGCTGTGGCTAAAACACTAGATAGATGTACCCTTAGTCTTTGGTAAGACTGGAATCTTTGAGAAGGAAAATTCTGAAGTCAAAATATGAGGTCTGTTGTTCATAGAGTCTGAGGAAAACCCTTGTATCGATTCTATCAGCAGTTCCAATTAGTGTGGATGATATTAAACATTTCTTCACGATTATAAACAAATCTCTGTGTGGTTGTGTGACGGCCATACTTGGTTTGATCACTCGCATACGTCGAAATCAACAAGTGGGTACATCATTATTATACTTTGTTTGTTTGCATATCAAACATTTTAGGTCATTTAATGCCGAGAATAATCATTTTTGGTGAGAGCTATTTTTTGTGTGCACTTTAATAACACAATATGTACTATTTAACCAATAGCTAGAGGGAATGTGGAGATTCATGCCTTCACCAAGGGTATTGGTCTAAATAAGAACGCAAAAGGAACGACTAGGGTTTGAACTCGCGTACTATAATTCCAAAGTCCGACTGGCCCAATCGCTTAAATCGACTTCCCCATAATAATAGAGTTAATATAATGTATCAGGATGAAAGTAGCGAAATCGCTTCAATTGCAGATAACAAATCTTCGTAATTAGAATTATAGTCAGATTTAGTAGCAATTTATAATTTTCTCGACGCTGTGTTCTTCCATTCCTTAGTCATGGCGTTTATGTTAATATAGACCAATCACTAAATATGCAAATCTTCATTTGTTGACCTTCTTTATTTCTTTATTTCTTTCCAATTTCTTTCCGATTTCCATTTTACTTCCTTGTCGTTTTGCCTTTCGTGTTTCCATCAAAAACTTTTATCGCTTCTTGAAACGCAATAAAACAAAACCGGCATATTAATATTTTTCCCGTAGACGATTAATGACCGAAATGAAATCCAAATCACATCTTGCTCTCGCTTTCCACATTTCATAGACACGCCCTCCTTTCTCTCGCCGCTTGAGCAGAAGAAATCGTTTGAAACCTTAGAACAATAAAACTGTCCGAGGATGAATTTATTTTTCGACTCAATTTCGGTTAGATCTACAGCTACATTTCAAGTACTGCTATATAGCGTTGGAGACACTAGTTCCCGCCAGATCACGCAAAGTTAAGCAATGTACAATCTGATAAGTACTTAGATGGGTTAAATCACATTGTAGACATCGGTTTCTGCCAGATCATCGAAGATAAGCAACTTAATGCCAGTTAAGTAAAAAGATGGGCCAATATTCAATATTAGTGATTGTCTAAATATTGAAAGTATCATTCATATTGAGTTATTTTCTATGTATGAAATTATCAGCTGGCATTGTTTGTATGGATAGGAATATTGTCATGGTTTGAATTAGCCACAAAGAAAACAGAACAGAGGTGTAGGCTAAGGCATGTATTAAAAGAAAAACTAAAGGTTACAGAATAAAGAAGTGTTTTAACGTCCAAACGAGCATGTGTGATTAACTCCGGAACTAAAGCCCTCAGTCGGGGTCGCTCAGGGTTCCGGTTATGTGGAATATGGTTGAGTCCATCTCGAATTTTTTTTTCACCACAACAAAAATAGAGTAATCAGGGTATTCATACCTTCCAAATGATATTCTCCAAATGTGAACATGATCGAGCTCCTAGCATTTGAACTCATGTGTTACGATTCCGAAGTCCAATTGCCTCTCCATTTTCCCATTGACATCCATGTTATGTATCAATTTATGTTTTGTTGTAAGGTAACATGAACGATACAATGTATTCATTTCTATTTCATTCTTTATTCCATTTAGGTAGAAATCAAGTCTTATATGTTTCATCAATTGTTTTTAGATTCGATTTTGGTTTTGTTGAATATAGCTTCACTGATAACAATGATAAGGAGGAAGACAGCATTTCGAAAAATAGTTATTTTACTTCCTTACTTCAACCAGTCGAATCACAACCCTCCCTCGATTTGTTTATCTCTTGCCTTTTTATAAGCTCTGATCGCCAGTAACAGAAGCAGTCAAATCTCTACAGAAAAACTTCTTACGTGGTCACCAACCACACTTCTCTTTTCATCAGATGACGTTTTCATCGGCTCACGCTGACTGTTAATCTTAGATTGAGTAGCTATAGAATATAGGGGAGACAAGACGGGATAGTTAGTTATTTAACTAGTTAGTTTATGCTCTTGCACGGCGAACGTAGATCCGACGCTTGTCACCAGCTTTCACCAGTTGGGTCTGTTCTGTTCCAGCTTCTGTGCATCTGCGATGGTCACGTCGCAAAGCTGCAGGTCCTGCCCCACCACATCCAGCCATCTGTTCCCAAGACGTAAGGGAGTAAATCATATTAATAAACAACATTCACAACAACTTCTCTAAGTGATGACATTAGATCAATTATGTCACCCTGTTATTTATCGAAGGCCTTCCCCGACAAAAGTTACATTAAGTCAGGGAGTGAGGTTCTAATATCAAGATATAATAGTGTAAGTCAACTCTTCCTTCTAAATCTATTCCATACCCACCAGCCATCGAGTAAAGAGTTTAAAAACTTTTCTAGTGAAAAGATGTAACAATATTGCATGGTTATTTGGCTGCCATAGAACACATAGATATAACCCTATTTTCAATTATCGTTCTGTGTGTACTACTGCTGTCTCTTTTCACTTGGGAGTATATGGGAGTCTCTAGGATACACGAGGAATCAGAGTGTAATTTACGAAAGTTTAAGAAAGCCTTTAAGGAATAGTGTTTGAGTACTTACATTATGGCTTTCTCTCGAACAAGGCCCATCGTTCTCACATTCGGGGCAGACAGCCATCTTCTTTGTTTGGAAGTCTTCAAATTGTCCCGCATTAATCTTACATTGTTCGTTCAATGTTCACCGCTCTTCTGTTCCTGGTTGCCGATTCATTTCCATCTGCACATGAGCTCTTTATTTTCTTTGAAATCGATTTCGTAAGAACCAACGACGGAGGTGTAGTTAACCAACTTCATTCTTCATTATTACTGCGTAGACTTCCAAAAATGCAAAACTAGGCATTCGTTTATGCAATATGTATCCGATACAAAGCAAAAAATGTTATTCATTTTCATTATACGAAAACAAAAACAATAACAAAGTGCTATCCTGATGTATTTTTGTATGATGAATACAAATCTCGTTTCTTTATTATATAAAAATACATTAGAATATCAGTTTGTTATTGTTTTTGTTTTCGTGTAATAAAAATAAATCACCATTTTGCTTTGTATCGGATACTTAATGAACCCGCTGTATATGGTCGATAACGTCATGTTCGGAATCAGCTGAGAAAACCCGACCAATCCCGAAAGCTGACAAAATCGACCGACACCCAACCAAACTTTTTCTCTCCACACCCGATCACATTCGTAATAATGTTACATGCGATCGACAGGCTAAATAACTAACCGAATAAATATGTAGTGAATCTATTTTATAAACAGGCTATGCAGAAGAACATATATTAATTGGAGAGTCGAGTTAAGACATTAGGCTGTTTCACCTTTCACATCAAGTTGATTAAACTGTTGGATCGATATTTTAAGCAGTCAGCAAATCGATACCTCTATAATTTTGTGATAACACTTTGCTCTGTTTGTTGTTATAGCTTTATGTATTTTATATCTTATGGTTTTTGTTTAAAAATCAATCTGTTTCAGAACGATAATAACCAGGTTCTGTAAACATATAAAGTCCACAGAAAAAGAAAATTAGAGGGAAGTGCACCTGGGGCAGTGGATAGGCAGCTGGACTTCGAAATTATAATAGGCAAGTTCGAAACCAAGCCTTTCCATTTACATTCACATTTAAATTAAGAACCTTTGGAAAGGTTTGAATCTACACATTTCCTTCAGTTATGGATTAAATAGCGCATATAGTTTGTTTGCCTGACTGTGTTTTACGGCATTTAATGTCATTTAATGCCGAGAACAATAGTTTTTTTAATAACATAATTTTTTTTATAACACAATATGCACTATTTAATCCATAACTGGAGGGAATATAGGAATGAATTCCTTTCCCTAGAGTATTTGACCAAATGTGAACGCAAACGGAACGACTGGGATTTGAACATGTACATTGTCTTACTCAAAAACTACGTGTGAACAAAAAATAACGTTTCTCAAAAAGAATTGATCTCGGCATTAAATAACCTAAAAAGTTTGATATTCCGTATATCACAAACAAGCAAAAAAATTACCACCGGATTTTTCAATCTAAAAGATTTTTTTTCTTATCAGAAACATATGATGATGGCTTTCTTCTGTGCATTCGGGTTAGTATACTCTGGGTATAATGCACATAACGGATAGGGAGAGGCGTGCAGTGGGGTAGAAACTGCTTTTGCCGCCCAGGGCAGTCGTATGATTTGCTGCCTTCCCCCTCTAGTTGTTGATATTCCTTTAACCTTTAAAATTCCCAAAAGCCCTCAAAATATTTATTCTCGTGGAACTGTAATCAAGAGTGTAATTTTAGACTGCTGCTATTAGTCTGAAACTTTCATCTTATTACAGTACTACTCGTATACATATACAGTCGTCATCGTTAAAGAAAACCAAAGCTTTTTCAAAACATATATTTAAATTATTTAAAAAATACATATTTATTTTTTATTTTTTTCTATTCACCTTAAAATGGCACCACTCTCAAACGTGCCTCTGCCGCCCTCAGTTTGGAGGCGTGTTCTTTCCTTTCTAGTGTCTCTTGTCCAACGCCCATCTCTCACCTCTTGTATCGTTACAATGTCCAGTCTCGTCCCGAACGCGAGATTGCACACTAGATGACCTAAAATGGCAAATCCAGTGCAAAACACTTTCTGACCCTTGGCAGCGGTAAACTTATCAACCAGCTGGTAAGTTGCCAACTGTCCTCAAAGTCCAGTCATCAAGTTTACTTAGCGACACACACATACACTACCTTCTACTCTTCCAACATGGTAGGTCTACTGTCGATAAGTGGACCTACGACTTCAGACCGCGGAATCCTAATACGTGAGTTCAAATACCAGTCGTTTTATTTGCGTTTAATAATTGAACTAATTCCCTTGGAAAAGAAATGAATCCCCGCATTACTTCCAGCTATAGAGTAAATCGTGCATAGTGTATTATTAAAAAAACTACATGTGAACAAACGAACGTTTATCAAAAATTCTCGGTATTAAAGCTTGGTATGGTGTAAATTACACGAAATAAACAAACACAGTTATGATAAAGTGAAAAATTAAAACAGAGAAAAATAAAATTCACCACACCGTTCCGCGAAGATCTTCCTCGGCAGTGACAGTGTCCCTGCTGTCTGAAAATGTAAGCTCCTGACAATGCTTGAGATATAATTCAGCACACCTTTCCAGTATGCTTTATTTGCCATATCTCTTAGGTCCTTCTTGGCAATGGCGCTATCTCTGGACATTCTGACTTGAAACCTGAGCTTTTGAGACTACTGGAGATAGAATTCACTACACCTTTCCAGTATACTCTATAGGTCATATATCTTAAGTTTTCTTAGGCAATGGCGGTGTCCCTACAAAAGCTGCCTGGAAAGCTGAGAGTCTGAGACCACCTGATTAGGGATGCGTGCTCCCATAAAAGGAAAGACGATACAAGTTCATCTGAGGCAGATGTACATTGTCCGGTAAATTTCAATAGATACAAACCTCTTAAAAAATAAATACGGAACCACACCAAAGCAAACTGCTGCAAAAATCAAACAATTAGCCGAATCCAAGAATATTTTTTCTTTACAAGTTTTGTCTGCAAATATATCATCTGAAAGGTTCGTAATTTCTGCACACTGACCCTCAAAGCTAGTGTCAATTATCTCCTGGTTTGTTTGGGTATCTGTTTACAAGGTGACTGTATCTTTTCGTCAACCAATTAAAGCTTGGTATACATAACAGACAAAACCTTAATTCACTCAGTAACAATTCACTTCATAAAAAAAGTGATAGTTAATTAGGTTTTCTCTAATTTGTCCCCGACATTCCAGTGTGAAATTGTTGTAGTGGTCCTGGGGCCACGGGGAAAAAGCCACAATGTCTTATTAGTATCTTCTTGTCTTTCTCGTGATGGCACCCCGTGATGATGTCCATTAAATCTGGAGTAAATATAATGACCGACCTATTATAGAAAACGAACGAGTAAGAAGGCAGCAACGTAGATAAAAAAAATGGCGTACGTTCTATCACCATAGCAAGAAAATAACTTACTGGACAATAATAATAAACCTATAATAGATGAACGTGGGAAAAATTATTCTGGTATATAAAAGTGGTTGTATATATGTTGATTAATTATTTTACTTAAGAATAAGTCGATTTACAAATTGATTAACGCTTTTACTTAAAATTTTTGAAGTAGACTTGCGATTGATGATTAACCAACTTTTGCCGTTAGCTGTATATTTATCGTTCGCCCGTCTCGTTCACAATTCTTTGGAAATTAGCCGATGTCTTAAAAGGGAAGCCTCATGCCAACGAAATTAGATAGCTTATGTCTACGAAAAGAAAAAAATCCTTGGTTGAATAGGTTGGAGGAAACATTTTCTGATATTGGATTAAGCCAGTGATTGAGAATGCATCTTGGAATGTCTTCAAACGGAGAAGAAGATTGCGCTACCAAAAATAAGAACTTCATTAATCGCCTTTCAAAGGCAAAATAGACATGCAAACCCGAATCTTGATTTTACAGAAAATATGTTTTTTATAGGAAGCACACTCTATGCATTTCGATAGGTTTATCATGTGTTTTTGTAACTAGAACTTAACCGGGGAAGTCGATTTGGGCCAATCAGTAGGCAGTCGGACTTCAGAATCGTAGTGCGTGAGTTCGAATCCAAGTTGTTCCGTTTGGGTTCATATTCGTACTAATACTGTTGGGAAAGGTATGAATCCCCACATTCTCTCGAGCTATGGGTCTAATAGTGTAATTTGTGTAAAAAAACTCTTTGTAAAAAAACTAACGCTTACAAAAAATGATTGTTCTCGGCATTAAATGACCTAAAATGGTTGATATGCCGTAAAAACACAAACAAAAAAAGACGAACTGGGAAGAAGAACTCACTTATTTATATCCCTTGGGCAGTGAGGTTGGTGTAGTGGAAAAAGCTTTGTCTCTGGATTCGTATTACACGAGTTCAAATCCCAATCAAACACTACTACATCCACTTTCAGCTATCTCGGGCAGAAGAGTCTCGTTAACTCGGGAGAGTATCTCATCTAGGTGAAGGGCAACACTGATTACAAAAAGCCCAGAGATGAGCACATAAAAATTGCGTTGTGCTAGCTTGACTGGGATTTGAACTCGTGTAATACTATTCCAGAGACCCAGTTTTTTTCACTGCTACCCCATGAATTCTAAAAGTGCTAACCGGACTATTTTCCCCATTTATATTATTTTCTTTCTCACTTTGAGATGAGGTATGATGAATTCTAAAAGTATTAATTGGACTATTTTCCTCGTCTATATTATTTTCTTTCTCACTTTGAGATGAGGTATGATGAATTCTAAAAGTATTAATTGGACTATTTTCCTCGTCTA
>JAYKTE010200848.1:0-12431 GCA_036873565.1 Xipholeptos notoides | reverse complement strand
TACATATACATAAATACTTTTATAAATAAAGTATATATATATATATATATATAATATACTTTTTTAATGTGATTAATATGTTAACTTCTGTCAAGGTTATTGGAACACCATATATAATTTTGACTTATGACAAAACTGGGTAGAATAATTGTTGCAATAGCTTTGTTCTAATAACTGCTGGGATAGGATTAAGATTTGGACAATGTAATTCATACCCAGGTGTGAAGAAAATGAACCAATCATAAGACAAAATTGATATAAACCTTATTATTAGATAATCCCTTTGACTAAGCTAAAAATTCTAGTTATTTTCTGATTGTCTTACTGGACAGAAGTAACTCTCTGCTCTGGGTGAATTTGCTATTTGGATTATTATTATTATTACCGCTACTACAATTCTTAGCTTTAGAACAAATTTGAGACTCAGATATTAATTTTTTTAAGTCTATAAACCTATAAGTTTATATGGGATAAATAACAATTATTATTTGAAATACTGCAATTCCAGAGTCCAAGCACCTAACCACTATTTACTTTATGCAAGATATTTGGATATTTTGCACATGTAAGTTGTGTTAAGCAATCACTGGGATGAGGTATGTTCGCATATGCTGGAAGTGTATCTGTATGAAATATGAATAGTGAAAGTGTTCGGGTTTTTATATAAGTAATCACATTTTGGTCTTGAGCAAAAGAATTGCAAACCTGTAAACTGCCAGCCTTGTACTGCATATCCAGACCTCTTCAACACTCGACTCTGCCCTTTACCTCCCTTTGGGTAAATAAAAGAAAAGTGCGATCTACAATCTTACTATCAGAGTTTTTGTTATTGTTGGTATATAAAATACCATTTACCTTGTACCACATCTCCAGACTTCTTCAACTCTCAACCTGGCCTTTTCCTCAACCTGGGTAAATAAAGGAAATTAATGATCTACTATAATCTTGCGTAAAAATATAAGGTTCTCATAAACATTTGGTAAAGACATGGTAATTTCTGATGCAATGACTTAATTCATCATAATATCAATATATGCAGGGTGGGGGCTAAAAAAATGCTGAGAGTACTTTCTTTTGCATTCACTCTGACTCACTCAATGGCTACTACTCAATGCCTATTACTTGACTCAGAGTTGGTAACAGAATTAGTAAGGTGTGGAAGAGTTTATTTCTAGGTAGTGTTATGAGGTCATTTGTTACGCAAGCTTTGGGAGATAAATCATCCTCAGCCAAACTCCCAGTTATTGCCCAACAGATGAATTGGCTACAGGTGAATCCATACTGTTTGGAACCAAAGTCCCAACACTGCAGATTCCAATAAATGAAAATAAGACTTAAATGATGGTCAAAGACAATAATGCCAAATAAATATAAGGCTTTTATTTGAATTAATAGATTAAATGAGAATTACTCAACTTTAACGTTCATAACCAAACAGAAACAAAAAGAAAAATGTTTTAAAAAAGTTAGTATAAGTTCCCTCCTTTGGAATTATGTATCATAATTTGAGACTAAAGATTGGGTCTTCCGATCTTTTGTTCACTTTATCAATAAATCACATCTATTAGATTAAGGAGAGACTGTTCACTTAATTAAATATTTTCCCAACTTTATTTTCTTTCTTTGCCATGAATTCAAGATTGAATATGAATTAAACATTTCCATATACTTGTATTTCCTTTTAGAGAAAGTTATTCACTAAAATAATCTAAATTATAATAAGGCCATTGTTATCTGTGGGGATTTCACCTATCAGAAAATCCTATTCTCAACCATAAATATTTTTTGTACTTGGATTACCTCCCTTTTTTATC
Organism: Xipholeptos notoides; assembly: GCA_036873565.1. Lineage (NCBI taxonomy): Eukaryota > Metazoa > Mollusca > Cephalopoda > Idiosepiidae > Xipholeptos > Xipholeptos notoides. The sequence continues at coordinate 10,617 of JAYKTE010200848.1, read as the reverse complement.
ATATATGGCCTAAAATGAAATATTAAAATTTTGATAAAATTTAAGTGTTCAAATTTGAGATCTATATTTTTCTGAATATTAATTAATAAAAAATATTTAAAAACTTAAAAGTAAGGATTTGCTACAAAAAATTAACCTCAACCCTAACCCTAACTCCAGCCCCACCTTTAACCCTAACCCAAAAGATAAATTCTTTCATATTTTGTTAATAAAAATTCTTTATTTAAAAAAAATATTCCGTTTTTTGTAAATAAATGATTAAATTGGTGGATTTATTATTTTTTTCCATTTTAGTTTAATATAATTATAATTTAAAAATTAATTATTAGAAGTAAATTAATTGAACCAATTGAAATGTTAAATAAAAATGTCAACATTTCTATAAAATTACATTGACCACTTTTACCGAACTCAAACCCAGGTTGCCTACGTGACTGGCAAACATTCTACCACTGACCCATTGTAACACGCTAAGAAACTGTGGTGGAAAGGTAAATGAAATTGTTAAAATCGAATGCTACGAATAAAGTTTTGAAAATAGGAGTGCAGTCTACTGTATCTAACCACTTATACTAATTAACAAGCCTTATTTCAGAAATTCACACAGATAAACATTGTCTATATAACAATAAAGGTGAGAACATAAATCTGAATAATCGAAATAATTCTTATCAAGCTTTACCCCAGAAATTCACACATATAAAGAAACATTGTTTATATAACAATACAGATTATGATAAAAGTCTGAATAATCTAAATACTACAAATGATACATCTAAGAACAATGAATTTTTAAGATTAATGTTCTTTCTGTTACGGACAGACAAGCACTAAATATCCTATTATTGTAAGATTATTAGAGTTAAGTAATTGCTACTTACTTCCACTTTCTATAAGTGCAGTCCATTAATTTCCATGTTTAAATATCTTCTAAGTGATACAGTAAAGAAAGAATTTTTGTTAATTTGATATTAAGAATGGAGAATATTATTAAATAAATAGATTCATCTTAATGAAAGAAAATGAAAGAAACCAGAATTGTGTGAAAATTGGTTTTTCGTAAAAAAGAGTTATTTTCATTTTATGTCTTTCTTGTTATTTTCTTTATTGTTTTATTTTTGGCTGTTTGCAGAAACTCATACATTAGGCTTTAATTCTGAGTGTTTAAATGAAGAATCTTAACGATCTGGTTTTATTAAATGAATAATACTAAAGAAAGATATACAAACATTCAGTTATATATGAATATATATATATATATATATAAAATTTGTTCTTTTATCTCTGTAGTCAATTTTATTATGTAGACAATTGTAACATGTTAATGGAGGGAAAAATTTTTCCGGCATTAAATGACAAAGTCATTAAAAGCTCAGAAAATTGATGTAAAGTTTTAAGAACACAATATTAAATCTTACGTGTCTTTAAAACTTTAAAACTTTAAATGATGAATCAGCAGGATTAAAATTACACCTCACAAGTAATCAGCTGATGATGACATCCTAAAAATATATAGAGAGAGAGCAGTGGAGAGGGAAACACAGAGGGTGCCGACACAGTGTAGTCAAAAAGCAGAGCAGCCAGTCACCAAAACAGTGCAGCGAGCTCCATTGACCCACTAAGAGAATCAAGCCGACAGTGATATGTTAAGCATCTGTCAGCTAAGTATCAACAAACCTTTGACCCACATTCCAGAACGAGAGGCACTAAAAACAGTGTGTTCACTTGAAGAAATAAAAGACATATTTTTCTCTCTAAATTTTGGGTTTGTTATTTTGTCTTTGCAAATAACTGGATTAAATTAAAATTAAATCTAACGGCCATGTTATACAATTTTAGATGTTTTTTTTTTATGAAGTGTAGAGCTATTTTCATAAATGGCAAAAATGATCCTATCCTAGTTAGAAAATTATAAAAAGGGAAACAACTATCATAGTATAAAAGAAAAAGAAAAAAAATAGTCCAAATTCCAATTCTTAGTTTCTGTCAAGTGTCATGTCATTTTTATAAATTGAAAAAAATGATCCTAGTTTAAAAATTATGAAAAACAAAACCTATTTATAATAGAAAAAAATAGTCAAAATTGCAAATCTCAGATTGTGTGGATAGAAGGGCCATTTTTTTAATTTTAAATACCAAAAATCATCCTAGTTCGAAAATTATTAAAAGCAAAAACTCTTATAAAATAGAAAAAGAAAAATGAATCCAAATTATGAATATCAATTTTTACTGAGTGTAGTGCCATTTTTGTTTTGGACAAAAATTATCCTAGTTGGCTAAATATAAGAAGAAAAAACTAAAAAACTCTTTATAGGAAAAAGGAAAATTAGTCCAAATTACGAATATCAGTTCTTGTGGATTGTAGGGCTTTTTTGTTAGTGATAAACTAAATCTTTATAATTAAAAAAAAGTGAAAATAATACAAATTACCAATATCAGTTTCAGGTATGTAGATTCCCAAGGCAAAACTGTAGTAGTAAATACTTATTCTATTGGTCTTTCAATGTTGAGCTTTCAAAAGCAATGTTACTTTATCCAAATGAAAAAGGAGGAGAATAACTGAACTTTAATATTATTCAAAATACATTACATTAAATACATCATTAAACTTTTGTCTCTTGATTGTTTCACTGCTATCATCCCTGAGTATAAATATAATATTCTAATTCTTAACCAAAATATTGCAACTGGCTTGATACTTAGGACCATTTTTATTATTCAGACTATTGTTCTCATATTTATTCCCCAATATGTCATAAAAGAAACAACTTCTTATTCTTCAATATGATTGATGTCACTAAAAATTAAAAACGACTGACAGAAGCCTTATTAAATCTAATATGAAATCTGGACAAAAAAGGCTTAATAATATTGAATGTGAATGAAGATTAATTTACGATTAACAAAGAGTTAATTAATAATTAGAACCAATTAATCAATCATGTAACCATTCAACCAATCAAAAGAATTCAGCAAACCAAAACAACCAATCAACCAGCCAATTCACTAATCATCCAACCATTCAACCAATCAAAACCACTCAACAATTGAACCATACAACAAAACCACTGTGGCAAACAACCAGTCAAATATCCAATCATCTAACCAACTAACCAACGATTCATCTAACCAACCAACCAAAAAACTAATTAAGCAACAAAAATCACTCAACCAAAAATCAAATAAATCAACCAACCAACCAATTAAAACAGCTCAACCAACCAACCAACCAACCAACCAACTAACCAACTAGCTACTCCACCAATTATCTAACCAACAAATGAACAAATCTATTAATTACTCAACCAACTAGATAGTCAACATACCACCCTACTAACCAAGCAAAAAAAATCAAACAACCAAATCCACTCAATTGAAAGACCAACAACAGCCAAGTAACATAACCATTCAACCAACCAATCAACCAACTAATCAAAACCAACTAACCAACCAAAATCCCAATCAAATAACCAATAAAAAACCAATTAATTAACTAAAAAAAAAACTCTACAATTACTAAACTTACTAAATGATAAACCAATGTTGATATTAAAAAAAAAGAAACCAAATACAAGAAACCCTATTCAGATCAGTGCATCATAAAAGAATGAAATGAAATAGATCATCTTGCCACATGACCACTATTGTCATATCATCTTGCATTCAAAATGGTCACCTGAGGTCAGATTAATTCCAATGAGGTCAGCCCATTGGAATTATCAATATCATTATTAGAATTAATTGCTATTCACTCTTTCATGAAGATTGCATCCATCATAATCTTATGCTTCATGCATTTCTATGATGACATGATGACCTGAAAATTTTAGCTCAGTTCGTGAGTCACAAATAATTGATTTCAACCTAGGTTCCTTTACATAGTGCTATATCAACCCTAACAATCAATAAATTTTGGAACTAGTCAACATTCTAAATTCATCCATCCAACTAAATAACCCACCAAACATCCAATAAACTCACTAAAGAAGCGAGCAAATCCTCCAACCAATAAACCAATTAACCAACCAACCAACCAACCAACCAACCCACTTAACCCACCAATCATCCATCCAACAACCTCACTAATGCTTTAACTCTGCAACCAACGAACCAACCAACCAACCAACTAATCATCCACCCAACCAAACAATTAGTCGATCAATCACCAAACCAGTTATTGAACCAAACAACCAACTAACTAATAAACCAGCCAACCCACCAATCAATTATATCTAGTAGTACTAGTAGTAGCTCTAGTATTAGCTGTGATTTATCAATAGTTGGACAGATGTTAGGGGTTACATGCATTTCCCAAACCTTATATTGAAGATCACAAATTGATTTATGTTTTCATTTATGCATTAAGACCTTGAAATCTAAACAATTTCAATTAGGTTGATTGATTGGTTAGTTGGTTGGTTGATTGGTTAGTTCGTTGGTTAGTTAGTTGTTTATTTGATGAGTTTAGGGTTGTTGTTTAGTTTAGTGGTTTGTGGATCACATTTATTCTTTGAAAGGTTGGTTGGTTAATTATTAATTGGATTTCTAGGCAACTTGTTGATAATCTGGTTGGCATGTTGGTTTGATGCTTGGTTGATTTACTGGTTAGTGTATTTGAATTGTTCATTGTTTGGCTGATTTATTTGTTCTTTGATTCATTTTTTTAAATTGTTTAACTAGTTGGTTGGTTACAGGTTGACTAGTATATTGCTTGTTTGGTTGATCATGGTGTGAAAATGTTTCAACCTCACTATTTTCACATTTAAATCAAAATAGGAAATATTTATATCTTAAATTTGGCATTGGATTCAAATCATTATGGTTGATTAGATGTTGTGAAATGTCATTTGTGAAGATTAAATTCATGAAGATCTTTATTAAAACTATTTTTTGTTTTAGGAAGATCATCTCATGAGTTGGACTTCAAACAACTTTTTTTTCTAATTCCTATAATTCAATATCAAAAAATAATATATTTGTGACAAAATTCTGACAGGCAATCTTATTTAAAATAATGAATCTGATTAAGTTAACTCATGTGAATCATCTAATCTAAACTTTTTTGTAAATGAAACTTTCTTTGTTTGTGTGCGTGTGGGGGTGTATGTGTGTGTGTTTGTGCGTCTGTCTGTCTGTCAGTTCATTCCCTATGAACTTTGTGTGTCTAGAAGTGTTCTTAGATAGGCGTTGTTTTGGAACACACCTGATAAGTATCGAAAATTGATTATTGAAAAAATCATCATCTAGAAGGAATGGTCCAATTTAGACAAAATTTTGCACATTCTTACAGTCTACCACTGAAAGAATTGTTCAAAAGGTTAATGACTACAGGCCCCCTAAACTACTTTTCCAACTTTAAACTTGATATTTGGTCTATTTGGACTTGTGGAACAAATTCGATTTTGTTTTCAGTCAGAAAAATAGCTGCTATCAGGTCAAACGCAATCCCCAAGCAATATTCTTAATATTTTTTCATATTTCTAGCCTTAGATTGTTATTTTTTTACAATTTTAAGTTTTTTTATATTCTTGAATTTTGATCTCTTAGTTTATTTACTTTAACTCTAGATCAATTAGTTGCATATGTATTGGTTAGGACCATTTTTTAAGTGACAAAGAGAATTAATATTTGAGCTGAAATAAAATGAAAAATAATTTTATGGAAAGGAAAACAAAAAATAGCCTATTGTCAAAATAGTTTACAGCATTTGATTATCCAAGATCGTACACTCAGAAAGTTTCTGACTACATAAACCACATTATATCTATTTTTTGTACATTACAAAAAGGGTTCAACTGCAAACCTGTTGATTTTAGTGCCATTTTTATTGATGACACAAATGGTTCAAGTACATTTTAATTGAAAGTAGAAATGATCCCAGATTGAATAACTTGTTGTTTTCATTTGTTGCACATAGATTTAATGATTCTTTTACTTTTTAGGTCAAACAAAATTGTGTCCTTCCTATGTAGTAGTACAGAAACAGAGTTGGGATCCTTTGATAATCAAACCTAATAACAAATATGATATATACTTGGCTGATCATCGAACCAAGTTGGACACAATGTCAGATTTTTACGTGCTCATTATCAAGATTTGATGGGTCTCATCTACCTTGGTTTTTGGAATCAGTGTTATTCTTCACCTATATGAGTTGCTCCCCATGGTTAACGAGCCTCATCTGCCTGAGACAGCTGATAGTGAATGCAATGGGACTAGGATTTAAAGTTGTATGATTACATTCCAAAGTCCAAGCTTTCACCACTCGTCCACCTTTGCTGCCTAATAACAGATATGATGTTTTTAATTATATAAATAAGTGTTCACTTCTTTCTTTAAAAGAAAAGTTAAAAGTTAAAATCTGAGTGGAATGTAACTGATTATCCAGTCATCAAGCAAATTTGTCACTAATTATACCATAGATAAAAATCAAATACCAAACTGTAAACAAAGATTATTTACATATTTTATCAACTTTTTGTGACATTAAGACCAAAAATTTTTAACATAGATACACACTAGTATTTATGTATATATATATATATATATATATATTGCCTTTGTTAAAATTATGAAGTACCAATGAAAAATTGAAATTATGATTCAAACTTATATATTTAAAGGTTAATAATAGTTGAGTAAACATTAATAAATATATTCTAACAACAATCAATATTCGATATGTTCTTCTTTTACCTTTATAACAGCTTTTATTAATTTTTGCACATTATTGACTTGTTGGTGCTAGTGATGGGATCTATTTTCTGCCACTGTTCATGCAGTTTGGCCTCTAATACTTTTTTGATGAACATTTGTGCATTCTCACTCTTTTCCCTAGATGGGACCACAAAGTTTTAATAGGATTTAGGTCTGGGGATTGAGGGGCCAATTTCATCATTGTAATCCCATTTTTCTCAAACCAACCCATTGAAACTTTTGAAAAATGGCATAGGGCATTGTCTTGTTGGAAGATTACATCACTTGGAATGTTATCAATAAATATTTAAGTCAAAGAGGTTTGCTAAACCTGGTCCAGCATGTTAGTATAAATTGTGGAGTTCAATTCTCCCCTAACTTAGGTACAATATTCCAGTGGCTGAAGTAGCCATGAAGCACCAAACCATTATGCTTCCACCTCCAAATTTGACAGTTGGAACCACACAATCAGGAGGAAATGCTTCTCCTTCCTTATAGCAAACATAAACTGCTCCAGGGGAACCAAAGGTCAGATGAAAATAATAAGAATTTGTTACAATTTTTTAATAAATGTTATAGATGTGTATACGCATAAAAATTTCAATTGTTCTTTTCAAAGATTAGGAAATAAAAGCTGTTAACTCAAAGTTACTTTTGTCAGACCAAACAATTTTTGCCCAATCATAAGGTGTCTAATTTTCATGTTTTTTTCCCGAATACCATCCGTTTTATCTTGTTGGCCTGAATATGGCTTCTTCCTTGCTTTGCATCCTTTTAATCCCACTTCTAATAACCTTATCACTGTTTAAGCTGATTTGTTTTTCTTTGAAAGTTCCACAGCAAGCTCCGAAAAACTTTTCATCCTATCTGTAAGGGATGTTTTTTTTCAAAGATCTGTTTTCCTGGCATTTGTAGACTTTTTACAGCCTTGTTCTTTTCTGTTTTTGAAAGACTTTGTTTCCTTGTACATTTTAATCCTTGTTTGAATCCCCTTCTTTGAACATTCCATCTTCCTAGCATCTTCATAGCAATTTCTACCTGAGAATATCCTTCATCACATAAAGCAACAATTTTTGCCCTTTTAATCTCTGAAAGCTGCTTCTTTGGAGGCATTTTTAATTAAATATTGTATTATAACACTGTTAGGAATCAAATATTACCCGAAAAATACAAAGAACTTTTAGTATAACAATAAATCAAATTGAACATTGAAATGAATTTAGTATAAAATTTAGCTGAAGCTCTAGATAGAGGTTTCAAAGCAAAAAAAATACTACAATCAATTGTTAAATAATTTAAATTTAATCAATATAGTTCTCTATACGATTATTAACCTTTAAATATGTAGGTTTAAACTATCATCTCAATGTTTTATAGGTGCCCCATAATTTTGGTCATGGTTGTATGTGTGTGTGTGTGTGTGTATGTGTGTGTGCATGTATATTAATTTCCTAACACTTTTTGTGATGTTAAAACCTGTTATATTTAACAGATATCCACACTCATATAATATAACCTGCATCAGGTGTGAAGAAAAACATAATCATGAAGTGTGAACTACTTAGCATAAATTAGCCTTTCCTTACAACAGTATATGGGGAAGTTCACATGGGACAGTAAATAGGCAGTCGGATTTTGGAATCGTAATATGCGAGTTGAAATGCCAGTTGTTCAATTTGCATTCATAATTGAACTAATACCCTTGGAAAGGAAATGAATCCCAACATTACCTCCAGCTATGGATTAAACAGTGCATATTGTGCTATATAAAAAACTACTTGTGGATAAAGAGAATGTTTATCAAAAAATAATTGTTCTCAGCACTAAATGACCTAAAAGTTTGATATGCTAAAAACCAAAACAAAAAAACAATAGTTTATATCTATTAGGATTGGGACATACCTATTAATAGGGGGTATGTAATAATATTTATGTCAGCTTGTTTGCATTTATTTATGTCCAGGAAGTTGTAACTGTCAATCGTCAATGAACAGACAAGAAAAGAAATGCAGCTTTTAATTTATTAGTCATTATCATAGGTTACATTATAGGCTTGACAACCCCACTCTCTCTCTCTCTCTCTCTCTTTCTGTCTGTCTGTCTGTCTCTCTCTCTCTCTTTCTGTCTGTCTGTCTCTCTCTCTCTCTTTCTTTCTGTCTGTCTGTCTCTCTCTCTCTCTCTCTTCCTCTTTTCTTCTCTCATTTTTTGCCTTCCTCACTCTTTTTGTTTTTCTCTCTCTCTCTTGCTTTATCTTACTCTTTGCCCTCTTCTTTCATCCTTTATCTTTTTCTCTCGCTCTATCTTTTTTCTCTCTCTCTCATTCTCTTTCCATTCCCCGCTCTCTTTCTGTCTGACTCTTTCTCTCGTTTCTTTCTTGCTCTTTTCCATTCTTCATCTTTCTCTTTTCCTCTTTTCTTCCATCTTTCATTTATCTCTCTCTCCCTATTTCTCGATCTCTTTTTCTCCTTTTCTCTTTCTTCCTTTCTATCTTTCCCTTTTTCCAATTTTTTTCTCTCTCTCTCATTCCCTCTTTCTCTCGTTCTCTTGCTTTCTCTTTCCCTTTCTTTTGTACTTTTCTCTTTCTTTATCTCTTTTCCTTATTTTTTCTTTCTCCCTCTCCTCACGTTTCACTCTCTTTCTATCTCCCTCACTTTTTCTTCCTCATTCTCTTTCTACCCTATTTTTTTTCTAGTTCCTTCTTTTGCTCACTACCTTCCCCTATTTCCCTCCACCCATTACCATCCTTCCTCTTCATCTTTTATCTCTTCTTTCTTCTCTCTTCCCTCCCTTTTCACTCCTTTCTTCCCCTATTTCCATCCACTACATACCTTCCATCCTCCCTATTTTTTATCTCCCTCTCCCTCCTTCTCATTACCTCTTTATTTTCTCCCTTTATCCTTTTCCCTCCACCCACCCACATCCTTCCTCCCAATCCTTCTATGTCTTTCTTCTTCTCTCTTTTCACCCCTTTGTTCCCTTATTTCACTCTAACCATTACCATCCCCCTTCCTGTCTTTCTATCTCTTCCTCCTTTTCTCTTTTCAACCCTTTCTTCTTCTCTATTCCCATTACCATCCTTCCTCCCTATCATTGTATCTCTTCCTCTTCTAACTTCCCATTCCCTCATTCTTTTTTCCCTTTCTTCCTCCCTTTCCCAGCACCTACTACCATCATATCACTGATTAATTTAAGAGTTAGTGAGAGAGAGGTCTTTGTTTTGTTTTTTAAATTATTTGGACTTCTACTCTCATCTTCATTGTTACCTTCTCTATAAATATTGCTTGAGATTTATGAGATGGGTTTTGATTATTATCTTTATTCAAGTTATTCAGACTTCGCTCTCATTATTCTTGAAATCTCTACTCTACCTGAAAGACGAACCACTGGGCTATAGAGACATGCGTTCTGTTGTTCATTGTGTGTGTCTTTCTGTCTCTTTATCTGTGTGCATCTTTCATTGTATATGTATCTATCTTTATATGTGACCTGTATCTTCATGTGAGTGCTTATGTATGTCCCCTTCTTCATATCTGTTTTTTGTTGTAGTTGTTGTTGTTTATTCCTGCGTGTCTTTCTCTTCAAATGTGTCTTTTCTTGCAGGTACCATGTCATCTTCCATAAGTTTCATTTATTGTGTCTCTTTGGGGGTTCTTGTCTTTCTGTGTCTGTGTGTTTGTTTCTGAATCTGTATATTTCTATCTAGGCTTCACACATTACTTGTGACCCTTCCTCCTTGTCTATCATGTCATAAGTAATTTTTACACACAGATTTCCGTGATAATACTTCAGCTGCTTGATCATAAATCCTGGTGTGTGTGTGTGTGTGTGTGTGTGTGTGTGCGTGTGTGTGTGCGTGTGTGTGTGAACACCTACGACAGAAGTGTTTTTTTTTCTATTCAGACAAACTCCACAAGTGTTGTG
>JAYKTE010200847.1:0-21788 GCA_036873565.1 Xipholeptos notoides | reverse complement strand
TATATATAAAAAATATATTACTTAATATTTTCTAAATCTTATCACAATGTTTCTTGCAAATATTCATCTATCTATTCAATTATTAAAAAATTGACTTTTTCCTCTGGATGAATATGCCTATTGCTTTGGTGTATGGATTAATTTGATCCAGAAATCCAAGCTCATTCTGACATGTAGAAGTGCCAATATAAAATATTATAGACATACTAGTAATAAATTGCCTATATTTGCCAGGTTAGATATTTTAATAGTAAAGCAAAAGCTTTATTTTCATTCAGTCCAAAGCCCTTTAATTAAGATAAAGCATTAATTACTTTTTGTTCTTAATTCATGTCATATCAAGCAACATATAACACATTGTTTGGCATGGCTTGCCATGCAAGATTTATGGTTTAATATGTAAAAAAAATCATGAAAAAACTAGTATCTTATGAACTGAAATATAAACTGTATATAAAATAAATCTATTTGTAGGCATTATTGTGAATAGAATTCTCCCAACAAAAACTTTCATATGGAATTATCAAGTTTGAATACAAAATCTAGTTCAATTGTATACAATTTCACATGGTTTTCTATATATACTGTCAATCTTGCCTAAAGCTTTTAACCCTAGAACTATTACCTGGATGGAATTCACCTGGTGCAATTGAGGTGGTTTTATATAATTAGAAATGAAACATTAATGTTTTTGCACAGCATCCTAGTATCTTAACTGAGGTTAGAGTTAAGTTTTGAGAGTTTCATCTCTAAACTTCGGTAATTTGAAAAAAATAACAAATAATAGAGTTATTTAAGTGATTTTTATGCTTGTTTAACTTTCTAATTTTGAACAAGTGTAAGATCAAATTTTTGTTTGGAAACTGTTACCAGTGATAAAGTCTGGGTCTAGGTTTAAAAAAAATATTCATGGCTGTTGATTTGTGATGATTGAAGATTTTAGGAACAATCATGGAAGAATAGAGTGCACAAGGAAAAGTATTTTCATAGGGAAAGAATCAGTGAAATAGATGAAAGTCAAATTTAATTCTTAATATAAATTGTGTGCAGAAATGATAGTGTTATTGTCAAGAAAAACGTACAAATACACACACATATATATACATACATAGAGACATTTTTTTTTAGAGAAGGTTATAGAGAAACGCTATACATCCAAATATAAGGAAAGGGAAGTCTAAATTGTAACACTCATATATGTAACATCTTTTTTCACTACATTACACAAACTACAATTATATACATATTCAGAACTATAAAGAATATTATTATTCAGTTTTATCCTTGTTTCTAATGAACATTTTATAATTGTATATACATCATTTAATTGAAGAGAAAAGAAATCTTTAGATTTTAATAAAATGAATTTAAGCAGTACAACAACAAAAATAAAATAATCTTTAAACATGCTTTATAGTAAGATTAATGATTTAATCATCATTATTTTTATGTACAGATTGAAAATAGTAACATATATCTTGTTTCAATATTGTCGGCATTGGGGAACATCCATTTTGGGGATTAGTTTTATTATTCCAGTCATTTTATGTTTGTTTTGGTGAAAGAAAGACTACAGGGATTTAAAAGAAAATTGGGTATTATCTAATCCTTTTGCTGATGCAAAAAGAGTAAAAATTGGCATCAAACTGGAGAAAGCTGCTTTTCATTGATTTGAAAGAGTAAAATAAATAAAAAGATATAACACTGAACAACATTTAAATTCCTACGATTAAAGACCAAAGAGTTTGCAAAAAGATTTTTAAAAGCACACATATTTATTTTCTTCTTTTAGGATGGGGACAGTTTTTATTCACTATAAATATTTTACTAAAATTTAATAAATTGAATGTGTGCTATTGACTTCATCCCTTTAACTTTTTCAAATAATTTTATCTTTTGTTTCAAAAAAATAATTTCTGAGCTGAGTTGAGTCTAACTTCTCCAAAACAAGTATCTTAAGATTTATTTTGTAAAAATACTCATTTTCATTTATAGCCATTTTAGCTGCTTCAAAAATAGTCTGGATTATTAGTAAGATAAGAATAAAACTAAAGATATCAAATATTTGAACAATGGATTATCTTACAAGTATACATATTTAAAAGTATCATGTTTAATTACTAAGTTGGTTTTTTTAGATTAAAGGGTGAAAATAGCTTAAGTGCAAGTACAAGATTAGGTTGGGATATTTGAAAGGTCAAGCAGTTCATGATTTTTTATGTTGGAAAATATATTTAAAAATTTCCACAAAAAAAAAAATATTGCTGGAGAATTTAAATTACCTTTAAAAAAATTTCCATTGAAGAACTAACCACCCAATACCTCACCCATATCAGGTTTTATTTGGATCCTAATCGACTTAAAATTTCTAATTCATGTTTGAACTATAAAATCAGAGGCAAATCAAGCATTAAAACCTAACCTATACTAAATTCTAAAAAAATTAACTTTACCATATTGATTTCCTTACATGAACTGTATCATTTTAGAAATTAAAATATCCAATTAAAATAAAGGTTATAAAATCCCTTTTCAATTTTATTATGGAATGGTTACAAGAGAAAATATTGATTATTTTTAGATTCAGTTCAAATTATATTAGTAATTATTTTTGATTAGAATTCTCTGATTAACATACATCCCAATAACCTATTACTTCCATAAAACCTGAGGAATTTATTGAATAAAGCCTTTTTGGAAGATGTATCTTTATTAACAATAACTATCATTAAAATGATGTCATTCATACAAACTTATATAATTTCAATTGGCATATTGTTTTACTTTTAATTTTTTTTGCAAATATAGATAAGGATCTTATCATTTTTCCATTTATTTTTAAAATTGTTTGTTCTAGCAACTAATTCTTATCATTACCATTACTGTATTTAATCAATGTGTTGAAGAGAGTTATTTCCCCAAATATCTACTTATCTATTTTACCATTGCAGTATGCCTCATTTTAAATAGGGGAGGATGTATGCATTTTTCTTAAGTATTAGTGTCAAATAAATATCAATGGGTCGATTAAAGGGTTTGAACATGCCAGGTTTCTATTATCCATTTTAGTAATGAATAAGTATAATAAATGAATAATCCATATTTTAAATCTATAATTTTTTGTATGAATAAAAGAAAGTTACATATTGATTGCAATTGATGTAGAAATATAATAATTTCATGAAAACTTACCTCTTAAAAATGAAACATTAGTAATTTTAAAAAATTATGTAAAAAGATATCACTTATACTTTAAGTTAAAAATCACATATGCTTTAAGGTATTCAGATTCTTAGTTAGACTTTCTACTTAGTTTTTATATATTTTCCAAGGAAAGTATTGATTGTGAGTACGGTACACTTTTTATGACACCAGGTTGTTATTAGGCTGATTTCTATGTGCCTATCTTTTCAACTAAGTTCTTCACAATTGTAAGAGATTTTGTATAAAATATAATTAAAAAAATCAAAGCATTGCAAAACCAAACTTGCTCTTATTTTGCGGAAGGAAAACAGCACAGAATAAACATTTTGGTTTAGTGTTTCATCACTTATAGTAAACATTTCAATAAAACATTATTTTAAAAAAATGATTTGAGCATTAAAAATGAATATGAGGTCCAAAACTACTTAGAATCAGATCAGGAATTGAGCAAAAACAGAGAAAAGATGCTAAAAATAAATGCATTTGGGCATGAAGTTCAATTGATAAAAAATACACTCAATGACAAGGGAATTAAACTGATGTATATGATAATTATTCTTATTTCAACCAAAACATTTTTTTCTGAAATTTCTTATTGCTTATAAAATTCTTATTGCTATTAATTCTTCTTATTATTATTATAGCTGTAATATATTTGTGCATTTTTGCATTTATTTTGCATCCAAATAAAATTATTTTTTTGTTTTTGATAATCAGCCTAGATGACTATTTTACATTCTTTAGTCTTGTTTGCAAAATTAGCATTCTGATAAAACCTCCTAAAAACCTTTAATTAAAAAATGGACCTGATATCACTATTCTAATCTCTTTCAAGCAGTATTTTTTTAAAAATGCTACAAAACTTTAAAATGTTTTTTGTATCAGGATGTAGAGTCATTTTTAAGACCACTATTTTATTTTCAGTTCAAAGAGGTTTATATAATGTCTTACAATTTTGTTTAGTACTTAGGCTGATTAACAGATGGCAGCATCAATTGTACAAAAGATGGAAAAAAGTGATAAAAAGAATTCATCAATTAGAAGAAAGAGGATTTTATTCCTTTGGAACCAATGAATTATTGAATTATACAATTTATTTATTTTTATAAAACTCTAATGATAATTGATTTTAAAATTGGGATATTATAAATATTTTTACATAATAAAAGTAATATACAGTTAGATTTAGTTATAAATTTAAGATAATAGTTAGCAAAAATTGATTTGTCTTTAGATTATTTAAATTCAATTTTCTTATAACTGCATGTAAAAATAGGCTTTCCAATTAACACATTGTACATTAATTAACATGCTCAGCAGAAACTTATCGCAACATTGACAGCTAAGTATTCATGCCAATTTTAAAGTGTCAAAAGTTGAATGGAGGATTATTTTTTCAATCATTTTTGAAATTTTCTTCTATTGTGAAACATATAATTGCTTTGCCATGTGTTCAGTGTTCAGGATTAACAATGAATGATTTCAAAGTTGAAAAGGGGGAAAACAAAAACGCAATGTACTTCATTAATTTATTTCTGTTTTAGTATTTTATCAACTACTTAGATTAATATGATCATCTGAACTGATTATAACATAAAAAGATTTAGAAAAATAGTTATGAAATCAAGAATATTTCTAAGCCTATTTAATAACTAATTACACAAATTATTTTCGGGAAGTAAATCAAAATATTTAAGAAAGAATTATCATTCCTCAAAAAATCTATAATTCTTTATAAAAATCATTATGAACATATTGTAAAACCTAACATTTTCTTAAGTCTTCTTTATAGAAACAGGTTTAGGAGGAGGTTTTTACTCATATAAATTCAATCAACTTCTCTTTGATCTATTATTTTCACCTTAACAATTTTCATTAATTGAGTATAAAAATCTAATTGTCACCTCTTTTTTCTAGAAAATCAAATTTTCAATACTAATTATAAGATATAGTTATTATTCACTACTGCAATATTTATTTCTTTAATGCTCATCTTTCACTCTAATTTTGTTGTCAACTGAAGTTTATATTTGACTATAAAGTTTTTGCATTTTTACATTTCAATAAAGAATGCAATATCATGAAAAGTAAATGGGAAAGATTGAGTATGTATTTTACATTTAGTTTAAGGACAACAGTTTTATAAGAGTTTCTTTTCATTAATTGATTAATATTTCAAATACTTAATAGATAGTTGTATAATAAAATAAGGTCAAGCTGTGCTTGATGAATTATAATTAATAATAATATAATTCATCTATTAAATAAGTAAGATATGAAAGAATATAGTGCTATTTTCTTATATATTTTCTTATATAAAAAAGAAGGATTCAAAACATTGAAGTTTTAATATAAATTTGTAATTTAAATTCATACATAATATATTTTTTTTATTAAATATAAAAGATTAGAGGTTTTTATTTTTAAAAAATAACTATTTGAATTCAAAATTTTAAATTTAAGAAAAATGTTTTTTCAATAAATTCATGTTTTGAAAAATAATGAAAATAATTTGATTTTGTAAAAAAAAAACAACAAAAAAAAAGAAAAAAGTGGGGGTTTAAAAATAATTAAGAAATTAAGATTTTCCTGCCAGATAAAGATTCTATAGTTTTGGACCAGAAAGAAAATTTACTTTTTTGTTATACTTCTGTTTAACAACTAATTACATCTTTCTTTTTTTTTTCATACATTCAAAGATGTACAAAAGTAATAGACCCACCCCAAAACCCAGAAACACTTAAAATAACATTTTCAAAACGTTTGACAATATTTTTTCTTTCCTGTTGTTTTTATATATATATATTTAGGAATTTTTTCCTAATATAATAAAACTTTCTTCTTTAATTAATTTTTTTCCCCAAACAAAACATTAAGCTTTTAAATTCAATTTCTCTTATTCTCTTAGTGCCATTTCACGCTCAAGTTTCTTAATCTTAAGTTGATGATATCTTTTTTGAGCTTCCACTCTTTGTGAGTCCACCCCATAGTATGCAAGCTGTGCTTCAATTCGTTTCTTTTCCATCTTATACAAATTGGTTTCAGCCTCAATCCTGTGCTTGTCAGCAACCATAGTATCGAGTTCCAATTTCGTGAGTTCATCAGTTGATTGCGATTTTCGTTTTCTCCCTGCCGCTATTGATAGTCTACTCATAAGCGGCGCATCATCGAATGGAGGTCGTCGGCCAGGTTCAACTATATCAGGAATGTCTCTGTCTGTCTGTATTCCCATTTCATGAGTTCGGAAAAAATAGTCACCAACACCCAAACTCCGGGTTCTAAGGCTAGGGCCCACTGCGACTTCATGTGTAATGATTGCAGGTTTCATGTATTCGTAAAATCTTACGGGTGAGGTTGCAGTATTTTTTGTTCGAATTGTATGGTGTCGGTTTGTTGATTCAATAGTTCTGAAGTGCGTTTCAATAACTGGTGGCCTTTCAGGAGCCTTAAAGTTTGCACCAACAGCAATGTCATGTGTTTGCAGTTTAGCACTGATGCAAATGTCTCGTGTACGAACGCTGGCTGTCATTGTTGCAACATCATGTGTAATAGGCTTTGTAACACTTGGGGTTCTTGGTACTGTGCCCACGTCTCGAAATCGAATTGGTTCTTGATATTCCGATTTTGTTTCTATTGTTTGTGTTGAGACGGTAGAAGTTGGTGGAGAATTAGTTTGTGTACCATCTTCAGCCAAAGGCCCAAGTCCATATTTGATGTTGTCTGAAAATAAAACAAAAAAGAAACAAACAAATGAAACTGTAATCTTAAAAGGAATTATTTTAGTAAATAATTTAGAATATACATGGACCTTCTTCCTGCCTGTGTCTAAAATGAACAAGTAGCAAATAAAAGATAAATATGATGGTCATTCCAAAAGTAATGTCTTCTATTTTTTTAAATTTTGCCTGAATGAATTAGAGGTGATTGAAAATTGCATTGTTATGACAACTGAACTTATGCATTCATCACCTGAAAGTTTCACCTATCTGTTGCAGATATTGACGGTGTAAGACTCTAAGATGCACATCAGAAGCAGAGATACATCATTGAATTCCTCCATACAGAAAAAATTGAACTGATCAACATTCACATGAATGTTGACAAAGACAATACAGTTGATTTTGGCTCAGTTAGGAGATGGGTTCATTAATTTCAGAGTGGTGACAAAGCTGTGAGTGACAAGCGCATTCCAGATGCAAAAATGAACCTCAATTATTGTTGGCAAAACTGCATTGAGAATGGTGTTGATTATGTAGGAAAATAAATTCTGGAGCCCAAAAGGTCACTCGTTTTAATGTTACCGCTCCCATTTTTGTACCTTTTCAAATTATATCTTTAAGAAGTAGGTGACAATAATTTTGGAACAACCCTTGTATAAAATTCAACCTAGTAAAAAAAAGATATTTATTTTCAGTAACATATTATATAGTCAAAGATGACTTTCTATTTTAATCTTAATAATTGCTATATATAACTTTTATTTGATGAAAAGAAAATATTTCTAAACAATAATATGGCATGTTGAAGGCTTGATGTACAACATGAGTCTAAATGAATTTTGGTCGAATTATTTGATTAGTAATAAAATAAAAAAAATCTTTGAAATTGTGAAAATACTTTCAAATCAGTTATATCAAATTACTCTGAATGAATTTAGTTTGGGTTTCTTTGTTTTATGACATCTCAATCTTTTAGGTCATTTAAAAATGAATATGAGTTTTTTATACTTATTGCATTGTTGACATGCCATCTAAACACACCCATCTGATTACACAAATGTTTTCATTATCTAAAAGACAACCCTAGTGGAGAAGTTCACTTAGGCAGTCAGACTTTAGAATCCTAATATGCAAGTTCCATTTACGTTCACATTTGAATTAATACCATTGGGAAAGGTATGAATCCCCACATTCTCTCCAGCTATGGATTAAATAGGACACATTGTGTTATTGAAAAAACTACATGTGAACAAACGAATGTTTATCCAAAAATGATTCTTCTCGGCATTAAATGACTTGAAAAAGGGTGATATACCATAAAACAAAACAAATAAACAAACAATAAGGATAATTATACGGAAAGATCTGCCAACTATCCACACAGTAATCAGGATTAAGCAGTGACAACCATTAGCTAAAAACAAGACATTTCAACATCAAAAAATGCGTTCAAGTGTAAAAAGAAAGAATAAATTTCTTTTTTTGGTGCAGAGGAGTTCCTAATTTTGGGTAAAATGAAAATCCGAAATAATTCAATCATCTTAAGAGGGTGAAAGGGAAACATTGACTCTGAAAATACCTCCTGTAAAATCACATCTAGACACGTAAAAAAAAGAAGAAAAAAAGAAAAGTCTAACAAAATCTAGGTAGAAGAAAAAGTTGAATTGGTCAGAAGGATAGCATGGTATCAATACTTCGAGCTGCTGTTATGAAAGATGTGGGACTTATGACACCCGCCAAAAAATATTTGAGCAGATGAGGCTCATTAACTCAGAAGAGTAACTCATCTGGGTGTAAGCATAGCACTGATTTCAAAACCCCAGGTAGATGAGACCCATCAACTCAATGAGAGTAACTCATCTAGCTGAAGAGCAACACTGATTACAAAAAAGCCCAGGAATAAGATGAGCATATAAAACTGGCCTTGTGTCTACTTTGGTTTGGTGTTTGGACCGAGTATATATCATATATCATGTAACCCAAATATGATGGAAGAAGGAAAGAAAAAATAATAAAATGCAAGGGGAAAAACTTTTCAGTGCTTTGAAATTCAGAAAAGATTGTTTAACTTTTTGTCAATGATTTGATTGGATTCTTTTATTAAACCCTCAAAATGTACACCCTGCACCTATCCTACTCCAAACAAATGTGTAACCAATCTCTGATCACTTGACTCTTAAAAGTAATCAAATTTTATTGGCTTTTCTCATTTTTCTTTTATTGTTCTGACATCCATTCTAATTGAAAACATTATTAAACATTTTCTCAGTGTTGGTTCATTCTTTTTAATATTTCTATTGTCGATTTGTAGCCTGGAAAACAAATCAACTATTTGATTCAGTGTTATAGTAATTTTCTTTTCCATTATTTTTTCTGGTTATCTACTGTTAGGGAAATATTGAGGTCTAAATGGAAAAGCAATTCTCACCTTCTCTGAAAAGTTTTGTCACCTAATGCTTAGGAAGTCCAAACTGTGGTGCATACATAAAATATAAATGGATTGCTGATCACCAAGAATCAGTTTTATGCAGGGAGCTTGTAGCATAGTTAACAAAAGAAGAACATTTACATTTATCAAAAATAATCATTTATCCAAACAATAAACTACTATGAAGTTTGATATATTATTAAATGAAACCAACCAATTAAATCTTTTACTGTTTATTGGCCTCCTGAGTATCTTCGCTTAGATCTTATATCAACCATTATCACTCTCAGCAATTGTGCAGTATGCATTTGCAGACATAATTAGCTAGTTTTAGGAGATTGAAATTTTATTGCTTATTCATTTTATGATTATTAATTTTAAGCATTTTTAATTATTAGTTTTTGTATTGTATTTGACTCTATTTATTGAGTTTACTAAAGGGGTGATAACAAGATCAAATTCAGTAGTATGGTATAAAACAGAGAGAAAAAAGGAAAGTTATATAAAATAAAAATTAACATGTTCTATAAATTTATAAAGCATCTTGCATGGTTTTTTTCTAAGAAAGATAAAAATCCAATGTTCTTAAAAAATGAAATAATGATGTTGCCTGTAAGAAAACACAAATAAGTAGAAGAAATATCTAAGATCAAAGATGTAAATTTCATATGGTTTTACTCAATAAACTGAATAAATACTTTTGAAAACTGAAATTTGAAATTTGCTTAAAATAGATCAATCTTATTTGATGGTTGGTTGGTTTATTTGAAAGAAAGTAATATTTTTATCAGTGTAAATGTATTGAAGTGCCGCTTTTTTGTAAACCATTTCAAATTATTGTCCATTTTGAAGTTTATCAATTGTATACTTGTGTTTTATGATTCCAAAGTCTGACTGCTTATCCGCTGTCCTAAGTGGACTTCTCCTTAAACCTTGTTTAATGCTAAGCTAAAACTATACAAAGAATACAATAAATGACTTAAAAATTATTAATCTGGTGATCAGAGGAGACTTGTTGTCACTCTGACTCCAGTGAAAACCACTGGTTGCTGGGCATGCAAACACCTGGTGATTGGTGTGAGGTCCCATAATAATAATAATAATAATAAAAAATGAAAAACAAAAAAAACTTAATAAGCAATAAACAAACAAAACCAAACAATTCTCTAAGCATTAAATAACCCAAAAGGGTTGATACGCTGGTAGAATAAACCAATCAACCAATCAATCAATCAATCAATCAATCAATCAATCAATCAATTAATCCAAATGCAAAGTTTCAGAAAAATATCTCCAGAAAGATCTATCTTTCACTGAATCATTCTTATCTAATAAATCGTTTAAATGGATTTTACTGCTTTACTTGAATTGAAATTTTCATGAAACTTTGAGGTTAAAAGAGTGTCTAATGTCATTTCAATAAAGAAGAAATATTGGTGTGAATAAATAAAATTATGAACAATCTTTAGAAATCAGAAAGAAAATGATATAAATTATTCATTACAACAATGAAAAAACAATAATAAAATGTACAAATTTAATAAAACTTATTTAAAAAAATTGAAAATTACTTTTGTTTCAATCAGACATTTTAAAATATAGCACTGAGTCAATGAAAACTTGCTAAATACAATGATGTAAGACATTCATTTTACAGGACAAATAAGAATTTCAACATTTACAAACTCATTTTCTATTGAAATTGAAAAAAAAGTGAATTGAATTTCAAAGGGAAAGAGTTAAATGAGTTTAAAGGAAACATATCAATAGAATAAAACCTGAAGGATTCATTAACTCAGACTTTATACATTCCAAATATTACTTAAATAAGAACAAGAAAGGATTTCTGTTCTATAACCCAATAAGAAAGTATTTAAAAAATCTACTTTTTAGTTGCATAAAAAACATTAAATAAAACCCAAAAAAGGTTTCAATCTGAATAAAAGAATATTTTCATTTAAGCAATGAATAATTTATTTGAAATATATTTAATAAAATCTGTATAAATTGATAATACTAAAGATAGTATTTTGCTGTCGTCAAGATATATTCTCAGTATCTATTAAAGTAAATATCTTAAAAGCGTTCGTGACAAAATAAATTTCTACTAGAATACCTATGCCATCAAATATAACAATATTGTTTACTGTTTTTACTACTTAAAAATATATTGCATATTACTCTAATCGGGAAGATATCTCTTAAAGACCATTTTTAGGGGGTCTCCTACATAAAACCTTATTGGATCAAGCTAATTCAGTTAAGTAAAAAACATGATGTTTTCATAACCTAATTAAGGAATTTAGATATGATGACTACTTGGTTGAGCCCTAGACCAAGTTAGGCAGAAGATCAGTTTTATGTGCTCATTGCATTCCTGGATTTTTTGGAATCAGTTTTGTCCTTAACCTAGATGAGTTACTCTCCTTGAGTTGATGGATCTCATCTACCCAAAGTTTTGGAATCTGTGTGATGGGCCTCATCCACCCAGGGTTTGGGAATCAGTCAGTTGTCAGTTGTGTTGAAATTAAACTATGTAGGAGATGAAAAAGCCATTATCAATTGAATGGCTTTAAGGGAAAAATCAACTGACTATCAAACAACTGAATATAATTTACATGTCTATTTCAAGAAATCATGACAACTCTTCAAGTATAAGTCAAGAATAAGAACTTATTTCAATATAAGGAAATCATTATTCTATCTAGCAATAGAAATTCAAATATAGAATATAATAAACTATAAACCCATGCATAAGTACCTCTTAAATGAGAGATGGTGGTCATTCTTAACATTGAAAGACAGGCACAATTTATATTATATAATATTTTTGTAAGTATATAGTAATATATTCCTATTAAACCTATTCCTAAGAACAATGCCAATTCACCCAAATGAAAAAAATTCAGATTAATAAATAGAATAAAAATTCACATGTTTGAGTGTCCAATGAAAAACACTAGGTATTAAATAAATTTTGATTAAAAATTTTCAACAATGATGCTTTATTCACCACTAAATTAAAAATATTAACAAAAAAGGAGATTGCAGTGAAATGTGTATATATAAATAGATAAATGAATGAATTACATTTTCAATAAATGATCATTTAACGCATGTGGTATCATAGAGTATATTAAGAAAAGAGGAAGCTATATACAAACATCAACTGGTCCCAGAATTGAGAATCCTTATATCATAGCAATTAGGAAGTGAGATAAATGTCTTAAAAAGATAGAGTTCAGTAAAATCCAACAAATCTGTATGGCAAATAACCTAC
Source organism: Xipholeptos notoides (assembly GCA_036873565.1). NCBI lineage: Eukaryota > Metazoa > Mollusca > Cephalopoda > Idiosepiidae > Xipholeptos > Xipholeptos notoides. Next base: position 9,157 of record JAYKTE010200847.1, on the reverse strand, counting down.
TTCCAAACTATACTAAGTTAAAGATATAGATAGAAAAGAGGATTACAGTGAAATATATATACATAAATAGATAATTGAATTAATTATATTTTTATAACTATAATAATAAATGAAGAGACAATTTATTGCTTGAGCAAACTATCTGTTTCTGTAGAAATAGATAGTTTGAAAGCAAAAATTGTTTAAAATGGAGAATTTTATTTACACATTTTATATTGGATCCTTTGATTTCATATCAAAATTGGCTGATGTAATTAATGTGTTTTTGATAGACCCTAGTACTTTTGATCTCATTATGAACCTACTACAGAGGTTATGTAGACTTTAATAGTATATAATAAAACTGTTATTATTTATAGAAAAATTTTAAAACAATATTTTAATGGTTTAGTTATTCAAGAAGTACTTAAGTACAATAATTACAGTAGAACTCCAATATTTTGGAATCCAATACTTTGAAACTTCCATTAGATTGGTCTTCTAATACTTCAGACTCATTCATTACCTTGGATCGAGTAAAAAGTATAGATTTACTATTGGTTATTTAAGTTAGTATGTATCTACTCATAATTTGAGTCCGTCTATTACTATATAAACAAATGCTAAAAAACAGAGGAAATGATGGTTAATCAAATATTGATTCTCAATATTTTGAATATAAATACATACATTGTTTCATTACTGTTACTTTTCTTTAAATTTGCAATATTATTCACATGTAAATAATTATCTTAAGTTCTATGTCGTAATACCCTAACTTTAATATGATATTGTTAAGATTCTTTTTAATTAATATCAAACTTAGAAATCTTTTATCTATGGTTTTACAAACAATAAAAATATGTAAGCTTAATTTAGCACCCATCCATTAATTTGGAATCCTCCACTACTCTAGACTTCTTCAAGGTCCAAACTGTTGAAGTTCTTCTGAGTTATAATAATTATGTATTTTTGATAACCATTAGTAATACTTTATAAAGTGTGCGACTTGTTAGATCATTTGTTTCGCATAACATAGTCTGCAGGTTAAAATACCATTTGAGGCTTGGAATGATAACAACATTGTATGTTACCAATAAGATCTAAAAGATCAAAACCACTTATAAGTTATGCAAGATTTTGCATTTAATCATAATATAATTTCATTTATATATGTATATAATTTTGGTCATACCAAAAGTTGCACAGGCAATTCCAGGCTATACTGCTGGTATACAAATAAAATGAATATTGTAACTTGTTTTATTTCAACCAAATTCAATTTAAGATTTTGGTTTTTGTACATAGAGCATGAAAAATATTTAGTCTTTGTCAGCTATTTTTATATTCTAATATTGTTGCTTCATATGAATAGTTTTCAGAATTTTGATACAGGGTATGAATCACTTTTATAACTAAGGATATTATGCTAAATAAGCCACAAAATATTTTAGCCAATTTTAACCTGAAATCAAAAAACCCATTAAGAAATTTGAGAAGATCCTACAAAACATAGATAGAGAAAAATTGTGTATATTATTTAATAAAATATGCCTTAATGAAAGAATACCACTTAAATATATATGATTCATTTATTCATACATACTTATATATAGGTCATTATTTATAATTTTTGTTATATACATGTATAAGCACATATAAATACAATATATATAAATATACACATACATTTTTGTACCATTCTGTGTTCACCAATTGGATAATTTGATTTTATGGATTTCAACAAGTATTTTTGGTTTTTATTGAACATTCAAAACTTGTTCCTATCAATCAAATTCCTATCTATTTATTATGGTTAGAATTGGGCATATCTAGCAGAAATCCTTTCCAGTTTGCACATGGAGAAAAAGTAATAAACAGGTTATCTTACCTAAGCAGTGATCCCATGTAGTCCGGTCATCTCTCTGAGTTTTTTCAAGAATATTCTTGTTTTTGTGTTTTTACAAGACTTTTTCTTGTTTCTTGCATTTTCAAAATAAAGTTTTTGTTTCTGAGATTTTCCACAAAGTTTCTTGATATGGTTTTGCAGTTTTCTCTTTCAGATTTATTTTCTCAGATCAACAGAGAAAGAAAGAGATTATAAAGACAGAGAGAGTCAATTTTTAATTTGGTTATAATCTTTTTTTTTTGTAGTTTTCTCATTATTTGTTTTATTTGTCTCTTATTTTTTTCCTTCAGTGGTTTGTGGTAAAATGTCCTTTGGTAAGGATGCTGTTTTTTTCCTTCATCTTCTTTTGGCTGCTTTAATGTTGAATGTTGAACAATGTTTGTCTTTCAATAATTAGAAAGAGGAGAAGCATTTTTTCAGAGTTTATAATGACTTCTTCATAGAAGTACTGTTTAGGTTTTGCATTTCTTTTTTATTTCTTTTTTCTTCTGTGAGCTGCTGCGACATGAAAAATTTCTTTTTTTTTCATTTAATGAAATAATGAAATAAAATCACAAACTGAACATGCCATGGGCCCAGATGCCTTCATTGCTGTTCAACTCATACACTTCATGTTTGGGATTTGATTTTACAGCATGATTTTTCCAGTAGTCGAATCAAGCATTTGTTTAATTATTTTTTACTAAAGAGGGAGCAATTAGGGCCATAAACTAAATTGCTACAAAAATATAAATATAAATAACCCTAACAAACTGCTTTTATGTCTATATTCTTTCCTCTCTTATCTATATTTATTCCTTTAATTTCCTAATCTAACTATATTAACTATCATTTTTAGCGAAATATAAGCATAGGTGAACACATCTATAATACCATTTCATAAGTTATATACATATATGTGCATTTATATATATGTATATATTCATATACATTGTATGTATATATATGTGCAAATAAGTATTAGATACCTTATGATATCCGAACCTTTTTCTACTTTTTAATTACCAATTTAGACCTTTGGAAATTATTTATATATCTTTAAAAATTAAAATGCATCATTGCTGAAAAAATTTATTATCCTACCTGGTAATCAGTCAGTCTGTCATCTTTGATAATCTCGACTTTATGCTTGAAGTAATGTACCAATTTCATTGGATCCTTCAGTGTTAGATGGAAGATGTTAGAAATTCTCCAGGCAAAGAGTCAATAATTCCATAAGAAGTATATGAGTTGAAGCAACAAAATACCAGGGACAACAACAGCCCCTGTTCGCAAAGTCCGGGTGATACAGAGGGTATCAAATTAACCCCCTTCATCACCCACTTACATATACACCCACACAAAAAATTCCATGAACTCAGAAAAAATGATCTTTTTTTTTTTAAATAAAGTAATAGTAATACCAATTGGGTTTGACAAAAAAAGACAAAACACATTAAATAAGTAATAAGGGTATTATAGCAAGTTTATTTTTTATTTTCTTTATAAAATCTTTCATGATTTATCACAAAAAACTATGAATATAGAACATAATGTATCTAAACTTATATATAAATGGAACTTTGACTTTGTATATTTCTGCATGTTTCTGTGTGTGAGTTTGTTTCCTATGAACTCTGAAACAGTTAGGTTGATTTTCTTCAAAATTCACATGGTTGTAACTTATGTGTCTGAGAGTGTTGTTAGATAGATGTTGTTTTGGAATGCTTCTGGTAAGTATTGAAAATCAAGACTAAAAGAAACAGCTTCTAGAAGGAAGAGTGCCTCTGTGATTAGGAGTAAAACTGCAAAAATTGTGATTATGAACATATAACTGTCAGTAATTCGAACATTTGTTTTACTGAATCCCACTAGGGGTTTGGAATAGTAACAACATTGCGTGTCACTGATAAGATTTAAAAAAATGTTAGAAGTCAATATGTTATAAGTTATGTAAATTTTGAATTTAATTATAATGTTATAATTTGATTTAAATATATATATATTTTTGGCCATACTTAAAATTTTCAGAATTGTATGGGCAATGCTGGATTATTATGCTGGCTTGTTTATATATGCAGAGTTTAATCAATGAAAAACAAGATTGGTTCATAAATGTTAGCATGTCTAAGTTAAAATAGATGAGTATTTCTGTGTCGATAAAATGAAATACAATTTTTTTTTATAATGCATGATCAATATAAACAAAATAAAAATGATATGATAAAAAAAAAGTTGAAAGCCCAAATGAGTTTTCTTGAATATTAATTGCAAAAGAATGAAGCAAGAATATATGTTTGATCAAAATAGCATATGAAAAATCACTTATCAAACTTAGAGAAAATAATTATTTTCAGAACCTTTGAGATGAGGCTTGATAAGTTGTTCATTGATTTTTCAAACTGTTGTTCTCATCTTTAATATTATTATCTTCACAAACCTTCAGCTAATGAAGTTAAAATTACAACATGAAGGTTCCCAAGTTTGATCCCCCGAAGAAGGCTAAGAGCACATAAGCCAAAACATTGTAAAGATAACAATGATAAAGATGAGAACAACAGTGCAAAAAAAAAGATTTATAAAAATAACATATTTCTTATGATTATTTAATTCAAATTGATCAATTGAGAATCTTTTTTCCCCAAATTCATGATAAAATGAAAGAAAATATAGTAATGAAATAAAAGTGTTGCCGAGTAAAAACTTTGATAATAGCATTGTTATAAAACAAACCCATAAAACATGAAAACTGTCCATAGAATAATAATTCCAATAATTATGATAATCAAATATGAATCTATTGATATAATACAAATATTATTATTAATTGTTATCTTAGAAAAATACAAATTTGGTAAATCTGTTTCATTATGAGATACAACTTGAAAGTCAAAACAAAATTCTTTATGTTATTATATTTACTTTTTGTAGAACTATCACAAACCAAAAAAAAAAAATGATTTCGATATACCAATTTAATCAATACTAAAAATATGGCTGGAAGTAAAAAAAAAAATAAGTGTTTAAGTTTCATAAATATTTAGCACTCAAAGATTTTTTTATGAAAGTAAAATTAATATGAAATTTTATAATCCAAATGTATAATGAATAAATTTTATTTGATAAATATTTAGTATTCAAAGATTTTTTCATGAAAGTAAAATTATTATGAGGTTTTAGAATCCAGAGGTGTAATGAATAAAGTTTATTTCAATTTTTATTTGATTTTTTGAAATTTAGATTTTTTTAAATTCCTTTGTTCAAATGATTAATTGATACTTTTATTTTAAAAATAATTTTCAAATTATGAATAGCATAACTTAAGATAAATACAATAATTATCCTATAAAAATACCACATAGGGTTAAAATGGCTGAAAGGTTCATCAGTCAAAAATGTAATAAAAAATGAAGGTATTAGTTCTACTGATGAAAGGAATGAAAGGATGATATCCAAAGTATATCAACTATAAAGATACCAAAAATATAACAATATTTCTCTTATTGTTAAGTTTATTAATCATCATTGTCTCATTGCTAATCAAAAGAGAAAATATCTATACATTATTGGTAAAAAAAATATTTTTGATCAAATACAACCTTCTCATTGCCTATGAAACTTAGATTATTATGTATGTAAATAATAAACCATCTTGGATTATAGATTTTTCACTGAGCTTAACAAAATCATGTTTTTTTAGTTTAAGCTGATTTCTTCCAGGCATTCCAGCTATTCAATTGCTTATCTTATAATATGACAAGACATAAAGATATTTTTTTTTAAATCTGAAAGAAAACGAATTGAGTCTTCTTATAAACATGTCTTAGATGGTAAATTTTTCTTGGCTGAAAGCAGGTTATAGCAAAAACAATGAATTTTTGCCAAACGTGTGAAAGTCTGATATATAGTCTTGATAGGCAAAATTAGAATGAAAGCACTATAGCAGATATTATTAAAGCCTTTTTGGGAGGGTCATTTTGTTGTGTGTTTTGATTTCATCATTGAGAATATATATTTCTGCATGAGTGGTTGAATGCTCAGATTTGGAATCATTTTATACAAGTTCAAATCCCAGCTGAACCATTGTGTTCCCTTTCTGTTGCTTCAGGCAGATGAATTAATTAGGAGAGTAACATATCTAAGTGTAAAGACAACACTGATTCCATTCCTGGATAGATATTGTCCTTCAACTCAAGAAAAGTAACTCTAATTAAGAAATTCTGCAAAATCATGTCATCACAACAACAAAAAATATCTCAAGCAGCTTTTGATAATTTCTGATGTTAACTAAATACCAAGATGAGAAGAAGTCAAATACATTATACTAATTATATATTTTTTGAATTCTCTGAGATGAGGATTTGTGTTGCAAATTGTTGTCCTTATCCTTATAATTGTTGTTTCACCACGTTTTGGCCAAACTAATCCTCTGGGCTTCTTTAGTGGGTAGAGGCATTGAGTCTCTATGGTTCCAGGTAAGCATTATTTGAAGATAGTAGTTTCAATCCTACCCAAGCAGGCCAGAGAATTAGTTGGTCAAAAATGGGGTGAGACAGGAACTTTAGAGAGCAGTAATTACTGGGATTACAGTTCGAAGACTCAACATTCCTATCTGGTCAAGGTTAATACACCTGAAGAAGTCCAGAGGATTAGTTGGCCAAAACATAATGAAACAACAATAATAAAGATAAGGAAAACGGTCTGCAAAAATGGATACATTGAATAAATTTAAAATCAGATATTGATAATGAATGTTACCAGCTTTGTGGGATGATTAAATCTATTATGAAGTATAACATGCCAGGAAAGACTTTTTTTTCAAAGTCATACTGCAGAAACTTAGAAAAGTAAACAGCTTAACACTTTAAATATTTAACAAACATCATTCAATATCCTTAGCTCATATAAGAGGAATATTACAATTATTTAATTAACCCACAAATTGGTTATCTTAAGTAATCAATAGCTGCAATCTAATTTTCATATTTAATTAATATAGAAATGGAGTTTGTTTTAAAGATTAAAAATCTAAAAAAATATAATCAATAATAATTAACACATTTGAAACATGGGTAAAAATGAACAGAACAGCATATAATGATTATATTCTTAAAATCTTTGTGAATATGTGGGACATTTATAATGCTTTCTATTTTTCTTATTCTGCTCTAAGGGGTCAGGGAGAATTGCAAATTGCATTGTTATGATGACTGAACTTATGCATTCATCATCTGAAAGTTTCATCTCTCTGTTGCAGATATTGACAGTGTGAGACTCTAAGCAATTAACCTCTGTCATGGATGTGCGTCAGAAGAAGAGATGTGTCATTGAATTCCTCAATGCAGAAAAAATTAAACTGACCAAAATTAACTGGCGCCTGTTGAACGTTTACGAAGCTGATGCAGTTGATGTCAGCTCAGTTAGGAGATGAGTTTGTTGATTTCAATGTGACAACAGAGATGTGAGTGACAAAGCACAAAAATGAAACAAAAATGGACTGCCTTGTTCATTGCTGTCATAAGTGCATTGAGAATAGTGTGACTATATAGAAAAATAAATTCTGGTGCACAAAAGATCCTTTGTTTTAATGGTACCACTCCCATCTTCGTAGCTCTTCAACTTTCAAAAAAATAACTTTGAAAAATAGGAGGCATTACTTTTGGAACGACTTTTATAGTTGTTTATTATTGTTATATGAAGAGCAATTTATCAAACTTACATAACATTTAGCTATCATCATATCAATTTGTAATTTTGAAGGATTTTAGATATTTTTGGAGCGGAAAAAACTTGAGATTCTTGAACCGAACTGATGAGAATGAGTGAGTTACATAACAAAGATTATAAAATAAATATATTAGAAGTATATAATGTAGTCTATTCAAATAGTTAACTTATTAATAAAAATCTAAGCATTGATAATGCCATTATATGAAAAATGCTATTACAAAAGAAATATAGAATAGAATAACAAACAAACCGAGCGACCACTGAGAGAGCACTGACCGACCTATTGTCAAAACTTGTCACCAAAATTCCTTTAAATAATGATATGAATAAATGATAGACAGTTTTATATGCATATGTGCAAACAAGTTCATTTTCAAAGCATTCTATATCACACACACACACACATACATGTATATATATGTGTATATATATTGATATGTATATATATATATATATATTTAAAACTATATGCATATAAATTAACAAAACCTAACGATAAAACAAAGTTTATGCAAATGAAAATAACAATATTTTTTGCAAATATTCATTTTTGTACATTATAAAATTTTTGTGAAATTACTTCAAGAAATGCATTTAAAAGTGTCTTTGAGATATTTCCATATGGATATTTCGTTTAGGTCATTAAATATAAATAAAATTCTTTTCAAAGTAATCACTTCAAATTATACCTCAAAGACATATGCTATTATAGATATGTGACACTGATTATAAGTGGGATGAAAAATTATCACATTCCCTACTGTAGATATGACACTGATTATAATAGGTGAGATACAAAATTAACATGTTTCCTACTGTAGATATGACACTCATTATAATAAATGGGATTAAAAAATTAACATATTTCACACTGTAGATATGACATTGGTTATAATAAGTGAAAAAAAAATTGATATATTTGATAAAATGAGATGTAGAATCCCTATTTTTACATAGAATAGTTTTAAAATACTCAAATATGAAATGTTAGATGAGTCTACTAACTAATAAATGCAGAATAATTAGCAAACAAAATAAGGAAACTTGACTTACTTTCGTAGAAAAATGTAAAACACATGTTCATCAAGGATTTGGCGGGAGTGTAGTCCTCAGCCATGTGGCATTCGAATAAAACCACAGAGAAGTACTGGACAAGGCGAAAGAAAATTTGCTCATCCACTTTCTTGTTATGCACTCTCTGAAAAATAAGAAATATTTATTAATAAAAAAGCAATCTATTTTTATTGTCTGTGAAATAAATGAATTTCTTTTTGTACATCAAATTTTCAGACTGTCATTCTCATCCTTATCATTGTGACCTTCACAAGGTTTTGGCTGATGAAACTTTCTGCCTTCTTCAGGTGATCAAATTTAGGAACCTTTGTGTTATAATCGGTAGTTTTCACAGAACTTTAAAAAAACTTGCGGGGCTAATTCTGTTAACCGTAACCAATGCACTCACACACACATGTATATATACATAAATATATATTTTTGTAGATCTATGTTTAGGCACAACATTTACTTGTGTTAAGCTGAATCTTTATGTCTTTACATAAG
>JAYKTE010200736.1:0-12433 GCA_036873565.1 Xipholeptos notoides | reverse complement strand
CCGATACCGATTGGACACGACTCACTACCGAATACCGATACCGGCGGTAGATTTTTTCTACCGAATCCCAGCTCTGCTAATACTATTATCAATAATGATATGAATAAAGATAATATCAATAACAACAACAACATAGATAATAACAATATCAATAAAAACAATAACAGTAGCAATAACAACGATAAAACACTAAAGAGACAACAATAAACCCCATCAGAAAAATTATGGAAGCCACGAAAATGGCCTACCTTTAAAGTACCCGTGTGTTGTGTTTAGTCAAGCTTCTGGAGAGGGGCACAAAGAATCAAAATGGCAACACCTGCTAGTTTTTATATCCGGCAATCTCATGAAGTAACGCTGGCCTCCATTGTTCTTATGCAAATTAGATGGCCTCCAGCTGCATAAAAGCAAGCCGTTTTGAGAGCATTTGGTTCTTGTAAGGGGAAAAGCCTTGAAGACTGCTGTATGTTTGTTGATTTGAGTTAGAAAATAGAATATGAAGATGGGAACGAAAACCAAACCACTCTACAAAACATTCTTGAAAAATATTTAAGATTACACACACACACACACACAAACATATGAACATGGCTCCAGAAAGCAAATCTTACAAGAAAATCTAAATTCCTGCTAATCGTAGCGTAGGACAATGTACTCTGTACTAACTAAATAAAAGCAAAAATCAACAGAAGCCAGAATAACAGCAAATGCAGATCATAAAGATAGCAAGAAGAAACTGTATCACACATCATTAGCAGATGCACTAAACTCGCCCAAAAGGAGTACAAAAACAGGCATAACTAGATAGAAAAATAATTCACTGGAGCTTGTGCAAAAAAACACCCACTCAAACATTCAGACAAATAGTACATCCACAAGTCTGAAGCTGTACAAGAAAATGAAACCTACAAACTCCTATGCAACTTTGATATACAGATAGGTAGCCCAATCCAAGTAAGAAAACTGGACTGAGTAATCATCAACAAGAAGGAAAAGATCTGCCAATTCATAGACTTTGTCGCACCAGCTGACTAAAGGGTGAAGAATAAGGCAACAGAAAAAAAATCAGCAAATACCAGAAATTAGCCAAGGAACAAAGGAAAGTGGGGCAGTGGTTAGGTAGTCGGACTTTGGAATCGTAATACGTGAATTCGAATCCCATTCATTCCATCTGCGCATATTGTGTTATTAAAAAAAAATGTGTGGACAAAAAGAACAGTTATCAAAAAATAATTGTTCTGGGTATTAAATGAACAAAAAAGGTTGATATGCCATAACACAAAACAAACTCAATATTTTTTTTACTTCAACAGTTTGATAGAAGTATATTGAACACCTTACATTAGAAATAATAAACTGTATTGACATTAGCAAAAACCCACTTTCATTAGCCTGTAAGAGTGGTGGGAGGATTTTTTTTTAAATATTGTGTACAAAATCATAAGAAATTTTTCCGTAACTTTTCCCAATAGGGTGTCTTGTCAAAAGACAAAAAAATCACTTTTATCAGCATGTAAAAGTGGTAGTAGGGAATTTTTTGAAAATATTGTATATAAAATCATAAGAAATTTTTCCTTAAGTTTTCTTAAGTAAAATTTAGTTGCATTAATTAATTCATGATTTCAATCTTAATCTAAAACTTGGTTGCTGAAATTTTGGCTTGCTTTGTTCCAAAATTTGACCAATTACAAAACAGCTTTTCAATTCATGTTAACAATACTTTCTGCATCAACGGTAGATATATCAAAAAATTATACCAGTAAAATTAAATTCTCACAAATATGCAACATTTGCACTCAAAGAAAAATACTATGATGTTCATGGTAGTATTGACATTCGTTGTCTGAAGTAGACCTTCCAGAGTTTGTCGTGTAGCAGGAGTTTCATTTCAAATCATATCAACCCTCAAATTTATAGTTTTAATATCACACACACAAAAACATTTTATCAGTAAAAAAAAAATCCTTTAATGGTAATATAATGGTAACTGCATGTACATTAAGTTTTTCACCCAAGATTTTAAGACAGAGGAGTTACTTCCCTTCGATTAATTCTACTATAGGTGAACATTTCTTGTAACACCATAATTTCAATTAAATTGCATAAGGGGTGTCCCTCCAAAACAATATATTCTCTCTATAATTTCCCAAAATAAAATGTACAAATGATTATTTAATTTCATTTTGAATTATTTTTTTATTCTTTCTTTTCTTCCTGTGTTTGTAAATGTTGAGGGATTAAATTAAATTCAGGTAAATAAAATGTTGTAGTATTCTTCTTTCATTCCTGCATGTTTGTAAATATTCAAACTGGTTTTCATTATTTTCCAAAGCTGATAATGTACAATAGATTCAACAGCATTGCTAAACATTTCATCTGTAATTGCAAAACATTGTCTTCAGATTTCACTTTTTAAATCATTGATTGTTGTTGGTTTTGATAAACCTATCTTTGAGATATATCTTTATAAAAATAAATCAATTGAAATGAGGTCAGAGGAGAATGCAGGAAATTTAATACTACATCATCTTCCACTCCATTTGTTTGGATGGGTTGCATAGAAGTAAGGATGCACATCATGATGGTAGAGGGGAGAATGCAGGTAATTACTGTGGAAGCCTCATGCAGGTTTCACCCTCTCTCTTTTCTATTCTCTCAGCCATCATGGGTTGACATATTTTTAGGCAGCTACTTTAAAAGAAGCTTGTAAAGTCAGTTTAATTAGAATTTAATAAATTCACTTTCTTCTTGTCTCAGCCATCATGGGTCAACATTTTTGTAAGGCTACTTTAAAACAAGCTTGTTCTAGTTAGTTTAGTTATGTAATAATGTAAGAATGTAATAATGTAAATGAACTAGTTAGGACATTAAAAATATCTTTGAATGGTGCTTGCAATGCTTGTTATTATCGCCTCCTAAGTCCCAAAGATAACAGATGAAGTGGACATATAGCCCTAAATTTCAAGGAGGTGACCATTACGAAAAAGAATACAAACAATTTATGCAGCACATGCAGCTTGGCTTATATCAATTTAAGAAAAATGAAATATCCAAACAAGTTAAATAAATTCAATTGAAAATGAATGAATAAAGAAAAAATTTTAAGTTTTTTTAATTGTAAAGTAAATATACACATAAAAAAAAAATTTATTCATCATTTTTTTCATTTCCAGAATTTTTCTTGGTATAATTCTGAGAAGTCTTCTCAATCTTTTTGTCTTTTGTTAATCATGCTGATAGCATTCTTGATAAAAACAGGAGACGTCTAAATATTGGTCAGATTATACATTTTTATTCCCATTGTATAATTAAACCCATATTAGGTCATTTTTAATGCAACAGAGTCCACATGAACCTGTAAGGTTTTATTTTTTCTTCATTTATCTTTAATCAAATTCTTTTTAACTTATCATTGAAATATATATATATATGTGTATGTATGTATGTATGTATATGTCTTGTTTGTTTCGGCAGCATATTATTGTTAATGCAGGAGTTGAGAATTTTATTTTTTTCTCTTCAACCTTTTCTTTTTTTTTTTTTCTCATTCTTCTTGCTTCCTTACAATACTAAGTAATTCTGATTCTAGCTAGTATTGGAACTTTCCCCATGTCAAAAGGTGCTCTGTCCTCATGAATCATCTTGAGGATAATTTATTTTTTGATCTGGTTTTCAGTCAAAAACAAAGTTTTTTTAATTTCAAAATTTTGTGATTTTATGATAAAAAAAATGTAAAAATTGTTTAAATTCCGATGATGATTGAAAATATTAAATAAGAAGCCCTGAAAATGGACCATGAGAACAGAAAATGTCTAGCCGTAGGAAAATACCTATAGCAGTGTGATCCCTGTTTACTAACTATTGTAAGGAAGTAAGAAGAATACAAAAGAGAAAAAATGAAATTCACTTCAAGTAATTTACGTACACTTCTTTTCAATATCAAATATTAAATCTCTGGCAGTTTCTATTTCTCACTCATAGGCAGATTTAATATTTTGCCTATATATATATATATGTATGTATGTATAAAGAAGGATAAGGAGAGATAATTTCCATTTCCTCCATGAAGATGATAGATAATCTGTTTGGTTCAGTCAGTTTCATGTCGTTCCTTGCTACATCGCAGGGCAAGTTTCATGGATGTAATCGTTCCTCCTGAGACTTTGAAGGCCAATAAACCCATTGCTATCATCACAATATATGCACAGCATGTTGTAACAATATAATTCTTTTGCGCATCAGCAGGATTCAAACCATTCAAATAAGTCTGAAATAGTAGAAACAACAAAGTAAAATCAAAGTTTTCAGTCAAAACAATCAAGAAACAAAAAGACAAAATCATCTAGTTTAAATAATACGATTGATGCTGTTAGATATTTGTGAGTTGTTCCCCTTTGTGGGTACTTCCTATATACTACAATCTCCTACCACAAAAGACGTGTGTGGCAGACTACTAGTTTTCAATGTTTAATAAATATCTTGTTACATTAAAACGTTTTTCTTTATTCTTTCAGTCTTGTACTTAATTTTTTAATTATAACATATGAAAAACATGACAAAATTAGACAGGTTATGTGAGGAGTTTTTATTATCATTGTTCAAACTTGTATCCTCATCTTTATGGTTATATTAATTGCTGGTCTGAATTTATGAGAATCATTATCAAAATTATTTGGACTTCTATTCTCATCTATGCTATATTCACAATTATTATTGCTTGTCTGAGATTATGAGAAGTTTCAATTATGATTTTTTAAATCTGTACATCTATTTCTTGGACTGTTCTCGTCTTTATCATTGCTACCTTCACTATCCTTGAGATGAGGCTTGATTATTTGTACATCTATTTTTCAGACTATCGTTCTTATCAACATTACTTTCACAACCATTGAAATGAGGTTTGATAATTTGTTCATCTATTTTTTGGACTGCTATTCCCATCCTTATCATTGTTACCTTCACAATACTTGAGATGAGGCTTGATAATTTGTATTTTTCACAATGGATATTGCATGTCTGAATTAATGAGAAGACTTAATTATTATTATTATGCAAATTGTTCATACTTTTAATAATTAGTGGATGATCTACGACCAGAAAGAAAAAGTTGGAAGTACTAACCAATGAAGATGTGAACATATGACTAGCAACAACAATAACAACAAACAGATAACGTTTTTCATCCCAGGCCATGAAGCAAATCACTCCCCAAAATGTATGCAGCAACACAAAAGCCAGAGTTAAGAAAGCTGAAACAATAAAACAAAAAAATAATTAAATCAGAAAGGAGAACTACATCTTTAATCAAGTAGGTTTGTTTTGGTAATCAATTGCTAATCAATACACAGAACATATATAAGTGAATAAACTGGTTTTTGGTGTTTTTTTAATAAATAACCCTATTAAATAATTCAATAGTTTACATTTATTTATTAGCATTATTTATTTTTAAAAAAACAGGCTTTATTCTCTTTTAATACTGTTGGAATGTAGATTCTATCTATCTCTCTCTATATATATATATAGTTTAAATTCTACCAAATATATTAGAAAACTTAACTATTATTTTTAAATGATATCAATAAAGAATATTACGGTCTCTTTCACATATATATATTTATATAAATGTTTAGTGGTACAAAATTTGAAGCCAGTGTAAAAAAAAAAAAAAAGAGTGCAATATGAGAGAAAAAGAGAGAGAGATTGAAAAAATTATGGATGAAGGAAGAAATAAAGATAATTTTTAATGGAATATATACCTGATGCAAGGAAAAAATACTGTGAATCTCCTTTGATGCCAACTGTTCCAGGACCGATCATATCTGCTAACACATTGACAATTGAGAAGGCTCCACAAATAATTCCAAATCCAAGACCCGATACTAATCAAGATAAATGAAAAAGAGAAAATCCTGAGAAATGATAACATTTAAGTCAACTCTTTGTTTTGATTATTTGAATTTATGAGATCTGTCATTATTATCTTTATTCAAGTTATTCAGACTTCTACTCTCATCTAACAGCATATCAATCTTTTAGGTCATTTAAACATAAAGACAAGAATTTCAAGCTAGTTTCATTTAAACATTCTCAATTTATACCACCTGTTGACTTGCACAAAAAATGAAGGAAAAAATACATCTTAACTACAACAAAAAATAAACATATCAGATCAAAACACAATAAAAACTAGAATGTAACTGACAAAAAATGTCAATCCCTGAGGATGGTCAAGGAGGACCAAAAATGTTTGGACGAAAGCTGAGGATCTATATTAAGACACTCGACACCGCAACTAAATTTCTTGCATAAAACCAGAACAAATTTAATTTAATCTATTAAAAAAATAATTAAAATTATTTTTAATGAAATATGTCTGAATATATATATAAGTTGGTGAATGAGAATGTAATTTTCTTTTCATTCATTTTGGAAATCATCACAAACAAATCAAAGCAGATTACTAATAAAAAAATTACCAGTAGATAATGATTCAACTTTCTAAAAATAGTTTAAAGAAAAATATCTATTATCTTTTTACCGTAGGCCATTATGCTTTTATTTTGAATGTCTTTGGGAAGAATATTCGAGTTTGTTCCTTGTTGACTAACTCGTTGTAATCCTCCATCTGCTTTCCTAAAAAAAAAAATGGAAAGTTGTAAACAACAGTCTAGGGACATTTTTGACAAAAATTATCCTAGTTTGTAAATTATAAGAAAAAAAAAACTTTTAAAAGGAAAAAAACAAAACAACTTTATAATAGAAAAAGAAAGAAGTTAAAATTGCCAAATATAAGATTCAGTTATGTAATTATCCAAGATAAAAGAGTTTGTATGATTGTTTGTGTTTTACTTTATCAGGTCATTTAATGCCGATAACAATCATTTGTGATAAATGTTCTTTTGTCCACACAGTTTCTTAAATAACCTAGTATGCACTATTCAATCCATGGCTGGAGGAGATGTGGGGATTCATATCTTTCCCAAGGGTATTAATCCCAATGTGAACATAAACAGAATGACTGAGATTTTAACTTGTGTATAATGATTCTGAAATACGATACTTGGGATACTACTTAACCGAAGAACTATCTTAATCTCTTTCCAGTGACTTTTCAGATTAATTACATTCTAGATCAGACAGAAGACCTCCTCAATGATCTCTTGAATAATTAGGGGAGGAGTTAGGATTAAAAAGTGAAAGTTTGAGTTTCTCTGTTTAAGAAATAAATTTGTGTATTTATTATATGGACTATAGTCCTCAGCTTTGTAATTGTTAAATTTACTATCCTTGAGAAGAGGCTTAATAATTTGCATATTTAGTATGCAGACTATAGTCATCATCTTTATATTTGTTTTTATCGCTCCAGCGCAGGTTCTTGATGAGATGTAAATGCAAGGCATTTAGAGATTAAAACCTGACTCACCGTAACATTTTGTAAAAGACATATCGGAAAATTTCTTGGAAAAACACTGAGAAGACAAGTCCAAGGATCAGTGAATATCGAAGTTGTTGACCATTCCAGATTTGTTTCAAGGCGAACCACAATATTGAAGAGAGTAGAAGGGATAACAACCAGAAGAAACTACTAAAAAAGACATAGTAAAAACAAAACATTTTAAGAAATGATTGGTTTGTTTAATAGCATGTGAAATTTTAAGGTATTTTCAAAAAGAAGTTTTTTGGAGGATGAAAGCAGATAGATATATTTGGTATATTTTGAACACATAGAAATTGAATTGTTGAAGAAGAAAAATAGACCATAGAGGGCCTATGGTTGGGGAATATAATTTCTAGAAGTGTTGTGAATAATTGTTGGGTAGTTATCAATACCAGAGACATATGAAAAGGAAGTTGGGTGAACCATTGTATTAGCAAGAACACATGTAGTAGTGGTAGTATTAACTGTCTCCTAGTCTGTGTCTAGACTCATATTTATACAGAGGAAAAGTTCATTATTGCAAGGGCAGGTAAGTCCACCATAACAAAAAACATGTTTAGTTGGCGAAATTAATTGTAGTTAGTTTGAATATGGTTGTATATATGCATACATACACACACACATAAATATATTTTTTCTAATTGTGTATGGAAAGATATGTTAAATTAATGTTAAGAATGTGTAAGTGTTGTGGCCGAGTCAGAAGAGGTTTCATACTATAATCTCATTTATTAAAATTGAAAAAATATATCTATATTTCCATTTAAAAACTGATTAATAAGTTTGCCCCAGTTCTGAATACACGTTAAGTCAAATTCCAAGACTGTAGACAAAAAAAAATGACAATGGAGTTTGGTAAAGAAAAATCGCTTACACACACAAACATTTCACTTTTATAAATATACTACCAGATTTTCCTGGCGTTGTTTGGGTGCTGGGCTGGATTAAACAGCTAAATATACATCATTTGAAATTTTTAGAATTTTAAAAATTTTTCAAAAATTTTCTTATTTTTTCAGGGATTACGTAACATTTTATTTAAAAAAAAACAACATTTTATTTGAACGCTCAGCTAAAGACTTCTGAGATCAGCATCTGTTGACAAATACAATATTCTCAATTGTTAAAATTGACAAAATATATCAAAAATCGATATTTTTCTGATTAAAAACCATTTAAAAAGTTTTCCCCATGTCTGAATACCCTTTAGGTCAAATTCAAAGACTGTAGACAAAGAATTGAAAGAGGAGTTTGGTAAGGAAAAAAACCTTTACACACGCATTTTCCCTTTTGTAGATATATAAAAGACAGAGAACGATTGCCACAAGGCTGACATAAGAGAAAAGTCAATGTGGAAACTGAATATCGATATTTACCTGGCAATGAGAACAATTACTCGTAGAGGGTTTTTGGCAATAGTGAAGATGAACATTGCTAATGGAGGACCAAATGCAATAAAAGTACAGCCAAAAAATTCTATCATCGTCATTTTAGCAGCTTTTTGTGGATATGATGATACAACAAAAACAGCAGTAAAGGTAGAAAGGACAGGACACCTGAAAGAGAAAATCAAAATGAAAACTTACATTATGACAAGAGGGTTAAGTTTCGAGTGGGTGACTAATGATTTAACCTATATAAAGTTTTGATGGGCATTATTGTGCAAGAAAGAAGGTCCAAAAAAACATGTTTTTTTTTTGCCTTTACTTGAATTGTTTAACAGATTTTCTTTTTTTTCTGATTAACACCCTTCTCCTTTTTATATTAGAAGAGGTGAGGTGAGGAGGAGGTGGTCCTGGTCCAGTTTGCGAGAAAATACTCGCTCGATTCTTGAAGAATTTAATTAATCACAGTTGGTTGAAACATTCACATGGAAACAATGAATTGATGGGGGGGGGAGTAGGATGATTCATCGGTACTTGTGGATGCAGCAAACCAAAACCGTGTGGTGTCTGGTATACAAGCGAGAGTAATCACATGATTAAATCTTAAACGTCGGGTTGTTTCTATTTTTTGGTCCATTAAAATAAATATTGGGTTAGAGAGTAAATTTGGAACTCCATCTACAAATCTGACTTATTGATTAGGGTCAGAGTTTAGGACTCGATTTAGTAATAGATTTCACTTGCGCATTTAAACCCAAAAATTGAAAACGGAACGAAAAAGAAATTTGCTTTTTTTTTTTTTTTTTTTTTCAAACAACCCAAAAATGTACAAGTATGACAAAATAAACCAAATTTTAAGTTTCATATCACAATATTTGGTAGTGGTTGTTGGTCAGTAGAGTAGTAGTCGGTGATGGTTGCTAACTCACTACACACCAGTGACCACACACCACCACACACCAAACACCATTATTCTAGGTCTTTTTTGTAAGACCCAAGTAACTACTTTTAATTAAAGTAATTAATATATATCACAGTATCACTTAATACCAGATTTATTAGATGATTTATTTGAATTTTTTTAGTATAAATTTGAAGAAAGCTTAATTAATTAAGGTGTTGAATGTTGGTGTTTTGCGTCTATTTAAATAAACAAAAAAAAAAAAGACTTGACCAAAAGAAAAAAAAGGGGGGGATAGATGGATCGGACCGACCGTGAGACCAATTACCGGAAAGAAAATTAAAACAAAATAAAAATACCTTAAATAATTTCTAAATCTATCAACTATAATAAACATTTTTACAAAAAACTGAAAGGTTTTATTTACGTATAGGGAAATAATAAACAAATACAAAGATGAGGACAAAAGTTATTTTATTAACTTGAGATCTTTTTTTAAATTTAAACATTTTTTTATTTTAATTCAGAAAGAAAAGAAATATTCTTTAAATGTTAATAATAATTGAAATTGTTTTTATCCATCTAAAATGTGTTTTTCTTTAAAATCAGAAATTAAAAACAAAAACCGGGTTTGTTTAATAGTCATCCTATTTTCAGATAAATGAAGATTATTGAAAATCTTTCTTACGAAACTTTAGTCTTATTCGAGAAACTTGAATAAAATTTTAGAAAAAAACAATTCAAAATAAATCCTAAAATAATAATAATTCTAAAAATCAATTTTACCTGCCAAAATTGTTCAATAAAAATCCTTTCTTTATAAATTCTTCTCGACAAGAAACAAATCAAACTTCCGGTTGAAAGGGAAGTAGAAATTTATTTACCGCAAAAAATATACACAAAAATTTAAATATACTAAAAAATTAAATATACTACAAAAATCGAATTCATAATTGAAGAAAAACTATATTTTTAATTTACTATCCGAAATAATTTACTAATTTTATATTTTATGATATTTAAAAATAAAAAAGTTTATTCAGGAAGTAAATAATCATCGTCTAACATAAACCCTGATTTTTAACTACGGATGTTCGTAAGTGTCAAAATTTTAAAGTGAAATTTAATTTTATACACTGGTAGTGTTATTAAAATGAATAAAACGAATGTTGAAAATGTTATTAGAATAACAAATACTTATTATCTAAATGATAAGATAAATTACACAAAATTTGGATGTCAGTAATTGATTTTCTTTTTTAATTTATCTGATAAAATTGTTAATTCCTTGCTACCTTGCAAAATCAGAAGTTGCTCTCGCCCTCCCTGAGTCTTCTTGCTCGGGGGTTGCTTTGATGCTTATTCTGTGCCCATTTTGATATATGTTGTAAGTAATTTAAAGATTTTCTTTTTTCCTAAAAAACTGCTGTAATTTTTTAAAAGTCGAAAATTATTTTAGTAAAGTGCGCTTTCACTGCTGCTGTTGAGTGCTGCCTGCACTCACAGTAACACCCTAACGTTGGTCATTGGGATGGGGTGTCAATATAGCTGCAAATGCACAACAGCGGACCCTACAGGTCTGCAACGCCAACGGTCCTATTTTCAAGTTTGACCTCTTAGCAATTTTCATCTTCGCCATATACGAGAATATAAGATGTTGAGCCAGTTCGCACATATCGGTATCGGTGGGTATGAGGGGTTGAATAACAAAGAGAAGGGAAAATGTGGGTCAACCCTGACTGTTTCTGATGTTCCTGTTCATGCCAAGAGCCACCCCGACCCCACCGACCGGCTTAAGGTACATGGTGTTACTGAGTGACGGTCACCTAAAAAGTACAGGACAGAACAAGGACAGGTTAGATGTTGACAGATATTAAAAAAGGTTTACTTCTCTTTCTCCAGCATATTATTTCTCTTCCCACCCACTGCCTAATCTAAAGTAAGGGTCTGTTTTGATTAGCCAAGAAGACAATTCTACTTGATCAATCAGTGGACACCAATTTTGGTCGGCTGAATACAAAAAAACATATTTCCTCTTCTAGTCAACAAGTAGGCACCCCCTGCTTAATTTTAGTGAAATTACTACATTCTGAACCTTCTAAGGGTCGTCTATTTTGGAGGCATAGAAGAACTTTCAGAGTTCGACTTCAAAAGCTGCAAACACAATTAGTTTTGCAGGGACTTTCTGCATGGTAATGTGCTTAATGCTTATTTCTTTATCTGTCTTCTTGAACCTTTTGTACTTCCTTTCCAGCTCTATCTAACAATGGCCCACTACCGAAATTACTTTTAACACCCCTTCTAGAAAGTTGTCATCTTTTTATTCTAATCTAGGTTATTTTAGATCAAGTTTCAGATTATCAAACAAGTAATTTAAGATTCTAACGTTGTGCACATTTTGTCATAAAACGTTGAAGTAAATAATCCCCTCTGATCCATTCGGAAAATTAGATTTGGAGAGTGAAAGTGAACAGAAAAAGCTTGATTGGTGGATAGAGAATCAGAGAGGGAGGGGGAGACAGAGAGAGAGAAGGTCTGTCTGCGACGGTCTGAAGAATACGGAAGACTGAGAAGGCTTCTCTGGCATTGTCTAGCATAATCTCTCTCTCTCTCTCTCTCTCTCTCTCTCTCTCTCTCTCTCTCTCTCTCTCTCTCTTGTACAACCCTTTTTGTACAGAAACAAACAATAAAAACATAAAAATATCT
>JAYKTE010200625.1:0-12433 GCA_036873565.1 Xipholeptos notoides | reverse complement strand
GTGTGTGTGTGTGTGTGTGGTTTTCTCTATTTTTTTCTCTCTCTCTCTCTCTCTCTCTCTCTCTCTCTCTCTCTCTCTCTCTCTCTCTCATTCTTCCCTGTCTCCCCACCTCCATGTCTTGATTTACTCTCTCTCTCTATCCCCCCTTCCCTAGTGTCTGGATTTACTCTCTCTGTCTCTCTCTCTCCCCTCCCCAGTGTCTTGATTTTTTTTCTCTCTCTCTTCCCCCCTCCCTCTCGTATCTTAATTTACTCTTTTTCTCTCCCCTCCCTCCCGCTTGATTAAGCGATTAAATTATCAAAATAATTAGCAATGCAATCAAGAATGCGTGTCAAAAAAATAATCAAAGAGAATATCTTTTAAAAATTCTTGAATTTTGTTTTTATTGATTGATTGATTGATTTCTTCATCACAGAAAATTCTTTCTTCTCTCTCTTTGTCTCCTTTCCTTACTCCAACTTTACTTCCAAATACAACAATGCATTTGGAATGTGCAGTTAATATGCACTTCTTTACAGCAAACGCAATTGCGATTGCTGTGCATATCAGAGACTCTCTCGCGTACGGCCAAACACGCGGCAGCTTCCGTTCATTGATCTCCCTTCTCATTGGTCGTTCCATTCATTCTTTGTTTTTATTCATCCATTCATTCACTCAATCACTCCTTCCCTCCTTCCTTCTTTCCTTCCTTCCTTCATTCATTCATTCACTCCTTCCTTCCTTCATTCATTCATTCACTCCTTCATTCATTCATTCATATGAAATTTTTCTTTGTTCATTCATAGAATATTCTTTTCCCCTATGTTCTTACTATTTGCTGGGGAGGTACACTTGGCCCAGCGGCTTTGGAATTGTAGTACG
This sequence comes from Xipholeptos notoides, assembly GCA_036873565.1. Taxonomy (NCBI): domain Eukaryota; kingdom Metazoa; phylum Mollusca; class Cephalopoda; family Idiosepiidae; genus Xipholeptos; species Xipholeptos notoides. The sequence goes on along the minus strand of JAYKTE010200625.1, from coordinate 11,572 downwards.
AGAGTTTGAATCCCAGTCGTTCAGTTTGCATTTGTATTTGGAATAATACCCTTGGTAAAGGTATGAATCCCCTGCATTCCCTACAGCTATTGGATAAATAGTGTATATTGTGTTATTAAAAAAACTAAGAGTAGAAAAAAAAGGTTTACCAAAATGATTATTCTCGGCATTAAATGACCTAAAAGGTTAATATGGATTAAATAGTGCAAATTGTGTCATTCATAAAACTAAGTGTGGACGAAAGAAGGACATTTACCAAAAATGAGTGTTACTGGCATTAAATGACATAAAAGGTTGATATATAGAATAGAATATTATAGAATTTATCTACCTCTCCCAAGGATTTCAAAAAACAAACTTTTATTTTGGAGACTTGCAACTAAAGTAGTTAAGGAAGTCTATTATATAGGAAATCTTTAACAGATATATGGAAAAGATTGCTGGTCTGAATGCTTTGATGCTCACTTTTGATTCCAAATTTTGACCCCTTAGCTGCTATTTTTACAGATACTATTACAAAAATTAGAACTACAATGAGGCATCAAAATTATTTTTTTCTAGAAAATTTTTTGGACTGTACTCATTGTACAATCAAAAGTTAGTAAGGGAATGACATCATGATGACTAATTTGCATAAACTCCGGTCGGAGTTCCTTGGCGTATTAATATAAGGATTATACTACATTTTGTCCAACTCGTCCTCTGACCTTCGTTAGGTGTTTAATCGCAACCTCAGATAGGAACTCTGAGACTTATAACTGCATCCCCAGTGATCACTGCCATCCATAGTTGTTGTCTATCGCACCACGTTATGACCAATTAAACCGCTGGTTGGTTTGGGTAGGAATTGAAACCACTATCTTGTGATTCAGAGTTCCTATCCGAGGTCGCGATTAACCACCTGATGAAGGCCAGTGGATAAGTTGGTTGAAACATAGTGTAATAACAACTATATAAAAAAAGATGAGGACAACAGTCCACTAATAAAATCACTACTAGATTATGAAGCCTCATCTCAAAGAAGTCCAAATAATAGCAACAATAAAGATAAGAACAACAGTCTGCTAATAAAATCATTACTAGATTATGAAGCCTCATCTCAATGAATTCCAAATAGTTTAATAAAAACAATAAAAATGAGGACAGCAGTTCGCAAATAAAATAAATACTAGATTATGAAGCCTCATCTCAAAGAATTCCAAATAGTGTAATAACAACTATAAAGATGAGAACAACAGTCTGCTAATAAAGTCAATACATAGATTATGAAGCTTCATTTCAAATAATTCCCTCACCTCCCTTGTGCGTGTGATGTAACGCTTGGACCCCTCTCACCATCCTTGTGTGTGTGATGTAACGTATGGACCCCTCTCATCATCCTTGTGTGTGCGATGTAACACTTGGACCCCTCTCACCATCCTTGTGTGTGTGATGTAACGCTTGGGCCCCTCTCACCATCCTTGTTTGTGTGATGTAACACTTGGACCCCTACCCCTCTCACCACCCTCATGTGTGTGTGTGATGTAACGCTTGGACCCCCCTGACCATCCTTGTGTGTGTGATGTAACGCTTGAACCCCTCTCACCTCCCTCCGTGTGTGTGATGTAACGCTTAGTTCCCCCCTTGTGTGTGATGTAATATTTAGCCCCTCCCTTTATCTCTGACTTCCATTTGAACCTTATCAGTCAGTGCTATCATTTGTGTTTTATTTGAATAGGAGTCACACACAGACAGGCAGCTTACCACCCCCACATTCTCCCCCTCCCCCCTCCAAACCTACCTCCTCCCCCCATCCCCGTGGTAGTGTTCTTACTCTGTTTTATTAGAGTTCTCATTGAAATTGAGTCAAAAATATCTCCCCTTCTCCCCAATAATGTATCAGTTTCTTGCTCACTTTTCTTTATTTTCCTTCTTTCAGGTTTTGACTTCTTCTTTTCTTCAGTAATTGTTCTTTTCTCTTTTTTTCCTAAGGGTAGTGTAGGTGGAGTTGATTCATAAGACTAGAGTTTACTCTTCTCATCATTATTATTTCATCTTTAGAAATTCTCTTTTTTTTTGGTTTTTTTTTGCGAATTAAAAAATGATTACAACAACCACAACAAAAACTGTGTCTGTAAATGGAATAATCTCTCTGAAAGTTTTTGAATAATTATATTTGGGTTGGAACAGAAGGAGTGGTGTGGGTGTGGTGAGGTGTAGTTGAACAGAGCAACAGCAGCAGCAGACTCACAAATGAAATAAAATTTCCCTTAAAAAAAAAGGAAAAAAAAGTTCAATCTATTGAAGACACCCTGTTGATTGTTTTTAGAAAATTGAAATGGAAATTTTTCCTTTTCTTTCTTTTTATTTTTTTTGGTTAATCAACAAAAAGGTAGGGAATCGTGAGGTATTTTTGTTTTTCAAAATCTTTTAACTGAAAATTAAAAAAAAAATTTATTGAGGGGGTTTAATCATCATCAGCAGAGTAGCCTTGGTTTATTATTCATGCATTGAATTATCACACCAACACCACCACCAACATGCATCCCACCTTAAAATGACCCAAGATTTGACATGTCGCAAAACTCAACCACCCACCACCAATTCAATTCAATCGTCATTTTCCGAGTGTCTTCTTGATCTAGAGCAAAATTTGGTTCTTATTTGATTTTGAACTCCTTTACAAACATTATATTGGTTCACAATAATTTCGGCCAAGGGAACTAATCAACATGACACAACACACCGTCTATGTCTTTGATTCGCTCTCTATAATTGTATAATACATTGTCCCTTGGATGAAATGTTCTATCTACTGGCTGCTGCTACCTTGTAAATGCAGCCAGCAGAAGGGTTTGCTGATGATCTGTTCACTGTGTCTTAACAAACCCATTGCCAGAAAACAGAGCGCATAGAATAATTGTCTGGCAAACAGATAACCTAAACTTCCAAGTATTCTTTAGAAATCCAGCTTTAAAGGCCAGTGTTGTTGTTGCCTACCAGTATTTCTTCAAGCACTTCTTGGTCAAAGAAAATGTCTGTAGTATCAGCCAAATTGAAAACCAGGTCCGTCTGAAATCTAAGCATCTTGTCCACCATTGTCATTTCTGTCCCAAACACCATTAACCCTCTTGTCCAGTATGTTTGTGTGGGGTCAACTGACTGGCATATTTGCCAGGTTCTCATCTCTATTTTCACAGCACCCTTGGAAATAGACATGTGTAACTACTAGCCACATATAATAGCCTGTCCTTTTAACTCTGAGGTTCTCTTGCTGTGGTTGTGTATTGCCGGAAATGATTTCTCCCCTCCAACAATGCGTCCCCTTAAAATAACCTCTTGAGCAGGTACTTGGGTTGCGCAACCTTGTAGATGAGCAAGCCCTGTGTTACTTGCTAAAACTTTTTTTTCTGTAGGTGTGACTGTGTGTGTGTGTGTGCGTGTGTATTAACACTGAATGATTTAAGACATGGGATTTTTACGAAAACTGCTGATTCACTCCCTAAAAAATCAACTTGCTTGTTTTATTATTGTTCTGAATACTCAAACAGACACGCCTAAAATCGGTGAACATCTTGTATTCACTCATTTTATTAACTCTAAACTCTTTTAAAATCAAAAGCAAAGTCAAGTTAAAATGAATTCATATAAAAATATATAAAATCTAAAATAATGTGGATTTTCTACGGTTGACATAAGCAGCAGTGTTTACATGTCAATGCACATTGCATATGGCCTGCAAATGGGAAGTGAAAATGGCGCGAAAAGAAAGGACAAAGACAGCCAAGGCTGTTCTATTGATACCTATGCCCCCCCCCACCAGGTCAACTTAAGAATCCTTAACTAAAATGGCGGATTGTTATACAGATTGTAAATATTCTTGGTGCAGGTTCCGTGTGCTGGGCTGGCTTTTGAAGTAATCATAGATCTTCCCAAAAAGCTGTGTTAGGTCATTGCTCTGACCTTTGATAGTGCACTTTGTGCGACCCCACCCTAATCCGATTAAGTTTCAGAACATAAATTGAAATAAATTTTCATAGATTTTCTCAAATGGAATTCTTGTTCAGATTCATTTTCGTTTTGCTTGTTTTATGGCATATCAACCTTTTTAGGTCACTTAATGCCAATCAGATTCATTATTGACTGATTTATTCTTAAAAGTTAACTTTTGAATTTGAAAAATTTCTAATCAATTCGTTTATCATTCAATCTATCTATCTGACTATTGGACTAGACTTGTTTTATTTGAGGAGAACAGTTTACACTAGAAATGTCACTCAAAATTCCCTAACGAAAATTTTGATTTCAAAATAATGCATTCTATATAAATTCAAAACTGAAATTCATCAACAAGAATTCAAAGACCTTCACTGTTTTGCTCCAAGGCTTGACATCTCTTTTTTTTTGTTGACAATTTCTCGTATGTGGCGTTGAAAGTCGGCCAATCAGTAGTGGGTGAAAGGAACTTCATTTGTGCAGGCCGCAAGTGTATTTATGATGGGCTGCAGATATCAGTTCACGAGTTCAATTTTAAGTGTTTCTTCAGAGATAGAAACTCCGAATCGGTTAGAAAGAACTTGAAAAAATTAGTTGTGACTGCTTTAGTGGCGTAGTAACTGTTTTTGCCACCTGATATACCCTGCCCCCGATACTCGTCTATTTAGTAGGTGTTGTTGGATGCCACCAAAAATGACATATCTTCACTTTCAAAATTTTTTATTGAAAAATTAATTTAAGCAAATAAATTTTCACGAGATTTTTTCTTAATCATCATCACTCTTTATTTTGCACTAAAGACCTATATACTTTTTATTCATTTTTTTAATAATTTTTAGCACAAGTTTAAAGTATAGGTGTCCGAAAACACCTATATATTTAGCTATCATTGGGATTGATTAATGATTTGCTAATATAAAAATGTTTCTATTACAGCTGCTGGCACTCCTGGAGTTTTGAGTTTCCTAGTTTTTAAGCATATGTTTTTTATAATCAGTCCCCCTACAAAGCCTAATGAATGCGGAGATAACATTTTTAATTTATTTAGATTTTTTTCCCGTGACATTAAAGTTGTTGAATGATGTGGTTACGATAAAAACTTTTTTGTAATAAATTCATTGTTAATTTATTTATATGCTTATGTTCGTTTACAAAAGTTTAAAACCATTTTTTGATAATTTCTCACTTTTACAAACATTTTTAACAAAATAAAAATTTGAATGGTGCAAAAAAAAAATTTTTTTTGGTAATAATTCAACAATTTCTTTTGTTAAAAATGTTTGTAAAAATGAGATATTATCCAAAAATGGTTTAGTTAAACTTTAAACCAATGCAAGTATAATTATATGTTTTTTATAAATGAATTCAAAATGTTATCTGCACATGCGTTACCAGTCATTAAAAACGTATGCTTAAAAACTATGGAACTCAAAATTCCAGGAGTGCCTAGCTGCTTACTTATTTACTGGCTTTAGAGTCATAATTGGATTAGAAAAAAGTTTTTATATTCTGGAGGTTGACTGGGGGCAGTAGTGGATAGGTAGTCGGACTTCGGAATCGTAAATACGCTAGTTCGAATCCTACTCGTACCGTTTGCGACTGGCTGGACTAATATCCTTGGGAAATGTATGAATCCCCACATTCCCTCCAGCCAAGGATTAAATAGTGCATATAGCGTTATAAAAAAAACTACGTGTGGTCAAAAAGAATATTCATTTCTCAAAAATTATTATTGTTGTTTTGTCTGCATCAAATGACTTTAAAAAGTTGATATGCCGTGAAACACCAACAAATTATATTCTGGAAGCTAGAAGTTGCAAATCTTAGTATTTAAATTTTCTAGCCAATTTTCAAGATACACACTTGGGATCTTGGAAGGCTGATATATCAGCCATGATGAGGCGTCCTTGCAAAATAAGACAACTCGGCCAACATTTCGGTTCTGTCCATATGGGTAATTTTTCTAAATATGGTCTTTTTCGCTGGTTATCGCTTTTTACGTAAGGGTCCAAAGAGTTAAGTTTGTCGCATTTGTGTCCTTACTTCCTTGTATTAGAATGGGTAACAAAAAAAAAAAACAACGCCCTTGGAAGAAGTCATTACTTTTCTTTCTTTCTCTCTCTCTCTCTCTTTTCGCTCAGAATTTTTAAACTTTTGTTCTTGCTTGCTTGCTTGACTGATTCCTTTTTTTAAATACTACAGTTTGTTTTTCTTTCTTTAAAAAAAAAACTTGCCTTACGTGTTGGATGCGTTCATTTCAGTGGCGTGGCAAATGAGGGACAGCGGCGACAGCACTTTTTGGTGGGGTAAAAATAGAAAAAAAAATAAAAAAGAGCCAGTTCATTTAATTTAAAAAAAAAATTTTGTATAATTGGAATGATATGTTTTTTTTTGTTTTGAAAATTCTTTAGTTTTCTTTTGACGACTACGAGTCCTGACTCAGCAGCAATCTAAAACTAGATCCTTGATTGCAATTCCATGAAAATAAATATTTTGAGGGTTTTTTTTTTTTAATTTTTAAGGTTAACAGATTATCATTGGCCAGAGGAGGGAGGGGGCAATCATACGGCCATCCCCGGGCGACAAAAGCAGTTGCTACGCCACTGGAGTGTGGAGTGGCCAGTGGCACTGGCAGTAGGCAGTCTTTGAAATTACAACATTTTTTCCTCCCATTCTTTCACCTCAAAATCTGAAATTTCGGACTGAGAAAAAAAAGCCAGAAACTTGAAGGCGGATTGTTTTTGTTTTCTTTTTCGATTTCTTTCTTCTTCCTCCTCTCCCCTTCATTGTAGAAAAGAGGAAAGGGAAAGGGTCACACTTACACGACCAACCCTCTTCCACACTAACCACACCCAAACAACATCAAATAAATCAAACACACTTATTATTCCTCCTCCTCCCCCACCTCGCTTAAAACTACAAAATTAAAAAGAAAGAAAAAAAATCTACCCAGATTGACAAGGTTTTGTTGTGTTTAGTTTTTTTTTCGTCTGTTTGTTGACCTCGAGAAACAAATATAAATGAAATGATTCAACAACCAACATTGGGGAAACCGAACCCCACACCCATACCACAACAGTAACGAAACTAGTTTTTTCTTTTTTCCTTTGTTTTCATTTTATATTTTTAATCAGTTTCACTGAGCGTGGAAAACTGGAAGACATTTCCCCTGGTCGAATCTTTAACAAGCAACAGGGTCTTCTTACTGGTTTTGACTTTACAAGACCCAATCCCCTCCTTCTCTTTTCGATTTTAAAAGCTTTTTTTTTTTAAATTCTTATGGCAATAAGAGGTGCTTCCACGGCTTCCTGGTGACTGGACCGACTGGCCTGATGTGTTATTGTTGTTTTGTTTTACTTTTTAGTAAGCAAGCCTAGGTGTATGCACACACATACACACACAGGCTGTGTATGTGTGTGTTGTCACAATCACACAGCCACAAGCAAGCCCAAGTGAAATTCCTTGCACACAGAGCGCACAGTGGCAGTGAAGTGTGAAGTGACTGCACTAGTTGTTGCAGTCTGAATACTCCATGAAGCAGGATTATTCAGTCCAGTGCCACCAGTTCCATATGAACATGCTGGCAGAACAGCCAGCCTCCCCTCCCCAGCACACAAAGAAAGAGAGGAGCAGAAGAAAAAACACTCCAAAATACAGGGTGTCCATAAAAACGCTTGATTTCAAATATTCATAATATGATTTATTGAGTTCATCATAACCTTACAAATTTGGTGTGAACATTTACAGAAATTAAAGTTCACCTGCATGAACCTTAATAGGCACTCCAGGCACTAAATCATTTTTATGAACATTTGAAATCATGGAGTGTTTTTATGGCCACCACCCTGTAGTTCATTTGCTTTTTTTGTTGTTGTCAAATTTGTCTTCTGCAGCAACAAGCTTTAATTCTTTGCTGTGTATTATTTGTTTACGGGCTTGATCGAAAAATAAGCACTCGTTTGGTTCCTAGTTCAAACTAACTAGGTTAGAATAAAAACAGAAGTTGATCAATTAGTAGTAGTGGTGGTAGTCTTCATAGTAGATGTAGTATTTTCCGTAAGAGTAAGTTCTAGTAGTTCCGCCAAAATTTTCAGTAAAAATGTGAAGACTTGTTCTTCTTAATTAGCACAGAGCAACAACATCAACAATGTCGGTTCTCGTTGCGACCTGATTCCATACCCAAAGAGCACTCACCCACCAGCCCACCACCGCAGCCACCGCCCTAACCATTCCACCAACGCCACTACAGCAACAATATCTTAAACATGTAGCGTAGAGAGCAGTAAGTAAAGAGAACAACCCTCCTCTTCAACCACTGGATGGAGGAGGAGAATAGGATTTTTTTTTGGGGGGGGGGTTGGAGTTGGGGGTCGTTGTTTTAACAATACGAACAAGCAGACGATACAACAAGTCTTCATCATTTGTTGATTGTCTTCCTTTTTTATGACGACGGACAGTGCGGACATGGTGACTGGGGTTGAGTAGGTCAGGTGATTACCCACACTCGGCACCCCCACCCCAGTGGCAAGAAGAAATACATTCAATTGCGAAGAAAATCCATTTCTCAAGACACGTGACTTGACATGACATCTCCTGGGGAACTTCCTCTCGTGCCCCCCACCCCCTCCGTATAATCTGACCACACCCTTTTTTTAATGCTGAAAGAAAAACAAATAATAAAGCGAATCTCGTTTAATCAAATCCTCTACTTAGCCAATATTTTTTTCTCCCTAAATGGGGAAAAAATAAAGGTGACAACAACAAAGCAAAATATTAACAAGGGCAGAATTTATGTCGATTTAATCCTGTCATTTGATTTTTTTTTTTTTTTCACCAAATTGGATATTCACAATTAATTCAGTAGTAAAAGAATGTATTGTTAATCATCAGCAGCAGCCAAAACACACCACCGACCTCCACCCCACCTCATTCACTCACCTACCACCAAAACTTCAGGTGTAACTAACTGTCTGTTAAATCCAGCCAACACAGAGAGCACCCTGGCAACGCCAGGTTAATCTGCTAGTTTAGTAAACTGTTCTGTGAACTCACTGAATTAATTAATTTGTTATGTTGAGTTTCTTCAACTATTGTGAATAAGGAGATAGAGAGCGCCACGTACGAGGCCCAGAAGCAGCAGCACAGCCACAGAGCACTTCTTGGCACTTACTTCACTGGTCACATTGACTGCAGTAGTGGCTGCTCGCCTCAGTGGTGGCTGGCTCACTGGTGGTGGTGGAGAAGGATTCACAACATTAAATTCTAAATTCTTCCGAGTTAATGAGCCAGAGGCAACTGAAAGTGAAGGTACTAGTTTTAACTAGGATTTGAACTCGTGTAAATACAATCAATTCCAGAGTCAAAGCTTTCACACTGCTTTGTCGCTTCGTTTCAGAAATGGTATCAATAATCATATTGATTTCTTTGTTTTCTCATTATATTAACTTAAGTCATTTCATTTCTTAATAATTTGGGAGCTCTCTAATCTGCCAGTGAGTGCTCTGCTTTGCTTGATTTCTTGGGAAAGTCAACTTGGGTCAGTGGATAGGCAATCGGAATCGTAGTACGCGAGTTCGAATCCCAGTCGTTCCGTTTGCGTTCATATTTGGGCGAATACCATTGGAAAAGGTACGAATCCTCATATTGCCTCAAGCTATGGGTTAAATAGTGCACATGCACAGTGTGTTATTCCAAAAAACTATGTGGGGGCAAAAAATAACGTTTACAAAAAAAAATGATTGTTCTCGGTATTAAATGACCTAAAACGTTTAATATGCCGTAAAACACAAACAAATACTGGCTTTCTTCGTTTATGTAGTGGAATTCTGTAGTGACAATTGGCCGGAAACGGAAGTGAAGATTGCAAGAGCAAGCATGATTAGGAGTTACCATAGAGACGTGTTTTTGTGTAATGGCAGTTGAAAAAGAAATCCGTCAGTTTGACCTGGGAACGATTGTTTGAAGTGGGCGAAGAATCAAAGAATTTGATTCTATGAAGATATCTGTTTTCATGAGACAAAGAGTTTATTAATCTCTCTCATTAAAAAGTTTATTGTATTGTTTGTTCTTTTACATTTAATAATCAAACTATTAAAGTTTATTTTGAGTCTTTGAATTATCTCCCTTAGTTGCTCTACGATGTTTTTTTTCATATCACATGTGAGTGCTGAGTAAAATGCAACTTGTTGGCGATAATGGTAGAGGGTGTTAATAAAGTAGTCCTTAATTAATCCCGTAACCATTATTGGTTAAAAACGTTAATTCAATTTTTTTGTAATAATTCCTCCTACATGTTGTTTACTTAAACTTGAAGTGTAAAGAAAGGTTTTGGTTGGACTGTTGAATGTTGCTTTGGTTGCAAGAAGCAGATTGTTTGGTTATTATTGGTTCCACCCATCTATAGTCCCCACTTTCTTTAGAATTTAGAAAAAATAATATTTTAGTTGAAAATTACAACTTTCAAAGGAAACAGAGGGAGGGAGACTGAAAAGTTATGAAATTAAAGAAAAGGGAATTTATTCTTAAATACTTCAAAAATATTACAAACTCCAACTCCATTAAAAAAAAATCAAATTACAATTTTTTTTAAATTCATTTTAATCATTTGAAAATGAAATACGTTTACTTAAAAACCGATTTGAAAAAAAAACTTTTAAATTTCTCAATTCAATGTTGCAACAATATTTTGGTTTCGTTTAATTCCTTTTTCTAGTTAATAAAACTGAAATGAAACGAATGCTTTTGAATTTCTGAAAATAAAGACAAAGAGTTAGTTCCAATTGATTGCCGATATTCCCAAAAAACAACTTCTTTACTTTTCACTTCTTTAATTAAAAATTAGAACCAAGAACTGAAAAGACAAGAATCTAATTCTTTTTGTATTTTCAAAAAAAAACAAACCATTTTTCCTACGATTTATTTTTTTTCTTAACGGTATTTGGAGGGCCCAGGCAGGATGGCCGAGGGTTGGTTTGCCGGTGATGGTGGGAAACTTGTCCTCCCTCGAAAAATTGAATCTTCTGCTAAATTACGTTTCGTCAATTTTCACGGGTGCGTTTGGAAAAAAGATAGAACAAATTTACCAAAATCAATGTAACGAAATAACTTTTTAACATTAAAGAAAAAGAAAGAAGAACGAATTTAAAAACAAAACAGTTAAAACTAATGAATTTTAAATAGAAAACAATTAGAATTTTAAAACAAAAAACACTAACAGTATTATTGTTGATAATGCTAATAATTAATGCTTTAATTCATTACTGTTTCTTATTTCTCTGATTGATGCCTGTATAACATTCCGGCATGGGTAAAAAATGTATGTAACAATACGCTCGTCTTCCACACTTTCCTCACAAATGAATTTTTGATATGTACCAAATATTATTTTTATTATTGAGTTGTAAATTAAAATTTGTAGATAAATTAATACAGTTAATCAACTACAATATAGGTAAACATTAAACATACTATATGTACCAAATATTATTTTTTATTATTGAGTTGTAAATTAAAATTTGTAAATAAATTAATACAGTTAATCAACTACAATATAGGTAAACATTAAACATACTATATGTACCAAATATTATTTTTTATT
>JAYKTE010200514.1:0-12435 GCA_036873565.1 Xipholeptos notoides | reverse complement strand
CTTTATGCCATGTTTTGTCATGATCGGTCCACTGGTTTGGGCTGTACTAGGGAGTATACATAAATTTACTTTGACCTTGATAGACCGTGATGACTCTTAATCTTGAAAAATGGTGTGCACCATCCGTTGGTTGTAGACAATCATCATGCCAAGTTTGGTTATGATTTGTACACATGGAACAACAACAATACACACACAAACACACACGAACGCTACTACTTTATATATATATATATAGATAAGATATTCTAACCAGTTTATGCATATTTATAATGTTTTACTTTTCAGGACTATTTATTTATTAACACTTTATGTATTTAATTAAAATGAACATATTGTTTTTCTTCAATTTAGCTATATCAATTAAGAATTGATGAATGATTCATGTACTTACATTTGCTCCTTTAAGGATAACAATGTGAGTTGCCAGTGATTTTTGAAATTCAGGAACAATCTCTCCATTAAAAGTTTGAAGGGTTAAGAAAATAAAAGAAAAAACTAAAAGGGAGAAAATAGGCAAAAATAATAATAGCAGAAAAATAGAATGAGAAATAATATAAATATATATTTGCCAAACAGGTGTAATTAAAAAAAAATATTTTCCTTTTGAATATCTTGCTATCTTACAATACTTTTGGATCTTTCTCATATAATTTCCAATATTGCTGAACATTTTCAGTCATCTTTGACCATTCTCAAGGCTGTCTGTATTCCATTATAGTTTTTGATTGAATTTCCATAATTGTTTGAATTTTATTTCCTTTCTTGATTTTTTAAAAATTTTATTTAAAATTTTATTCTTCTCCAGTTTTATTTGAATTGAGGATTATTTGATTTTCTTCCTCATTTATAATAAGTGTTTTTTTTTATTTTGATGATTTTATTTTTTGGTTTTGGATGAGGCTCGATAATTTGTACAACTATTTTTCGGACTGCTATTCTCATCCTTGTGATTGTCATCTTCACAACGTTTCGACCGATGAACCCTTTAGCCAAACTCGAATTTTGAACTAAACCCATTATTCAAACCATTGTCCTAAGTATCTGCAGTTCTAAGTGAGCATCAGCTGAAGGCGAAGGTTTCAATCCCACCCAAAAGCAGTAGTCACAATGATTTCAACACTCTACACGGTCATGGTGAACAGAACAAGAGCAGGCTACCCCTGTGGTTTGAATAATGGGTTAAGTTCAAAATTCCGTGACTCTCAATTACAACAAGAAGGTTCCCGAGTTCGATCACATGAAGATGGCCAAAGGGTTCATTGGCTGAAACGTTGTGAAGATAACAATTACAAGGATGAGGACAGCAGTCTGAAAAATAGTTGTACAAATATGTTATTCTTTAATTAAAATATTTGGAGGGTCACGTTGCTGACTATAAATGTTATTTTATTCAGTGTTCTATTGAATATATTAACATTTGATATCAGTCACACACGAAATATTTTAATTTAAAAATAATGTAAACAAAAATGAGTGTTTTTTTACACTAATTATAAATGAGGAACAATCAAAACCAGAGAAAAAAGTGATTAAAGTAATATATAAGTTGTAATAGTTGAGAATGCCAGTAGATAATGTTTCAGAAATTTATAACTATTTCATAATGGATCCTTGGTTTCCCCCATTTGTTATAGTATATAGTATAATAGTATATATATATACACACATACATAAAATATTTTTTGCAATCTGTATACAGGCCTGTTTTGGCATCTACACATTGTCAGTACAGCTCTGGAAACTGTGGGTCTTCCTTTAGCCAGAATCAAAACTGGAACGAAATGGCATCAGTCCTAATTCCTAACCAAGATGACCCACTAAACTGAAATGTATACTGCTATGTAAATCATTAGAAAATGCTTTACTGACACTTTTTCTGAAGAGTCGGAGGAGCTTTGCTTTATCGTTTATGTTAATTACAATATAGAGATATATATATATATATATATGTGGAAAAAAGTGTCTGAAAATTATAGTAAAAACAAGCAAAATACACTGTATTTTGTTGATATTTTAATGTTTTAAATGTAATAATAAACATGAAGATAATATACATATTAACATTAATATCAAAAACATAAAATAATTTTATTTGGCATACTCTGTATTTTTCTTGCGATTCATAGATATATTTTCTTATACATATACGAGGTATGTTCAATAAGTAATGAGAAAATATCAGAAGAGATAATATTTATTTTCATAAGCTTACAAAACTTTATCCCCTTCCAAATAATAGCCTCCTGCATCTACACACTTCATGTATCTTCTTCAACCCTGGAAGACCTTCTCAAAGTCCTTCTTCGGTAGTCCCTTCAGGTAATTTTTCGATGCCTCTTTCAGCTCCTCTTGCATCACTAATCTTTGCACTTACTCAATGTTTTCCTCCTTGCGCACACTGTTCGGTGCTCCAGATCTTAGTTCATCCTCAACCTGTTCATTTCCATAAGAAAATATGTTAAACCACCAATAGAAACTTGCTTGACTTATCTCTTCATCCCCATAGGCCGCCTTTAACATTCCATAAGGTTCTTGTTTGGTTTTCTTAAGTTTAACAAAATTTGATGGCATAACATTGTTCCTTATTTCCTTGCATTGGCAAATCTGATCAGACTGGTCCCAAAACGAACAAGGCTCCACAAGCTGAGTCTCAAACCTTAATTCTATATAGTTTATAATTTTCTTTAAATATAATTTACAAGTGGAGAGTATATGGTACAACCATAATCTAGTTTGGGTCTGACGTATATATAATATATTCTAACCATTTTATCCTGGTCTTCTCCCCAGTCAAGTTATCCAGTCTTCTCCCCAGGCTAGTCTTTAAGATGTTTAGTGCTTTTAGGCATTTTTTTTTAGGTTGCTAAGGTGCATTTTGAAGTTGAGTTTGTTGTTGAATGTTATTCCCAAGAGTTTGGTATGTTGTCCGTTTATTTGGAGCTTTGAGTAAAGTTAATATTTTTGTTTCTGCAGAAGTCAAAACATGTGGTTTTGCTTTTGGAGTATTTATATTCCATTTTGATTAATCCAATTGTATATTTTATTGAGGCAGTGCTGCATTTGCCTTTCTATTGTTGGCATAGTTGGTGATGGGCAAGTGGTTGAGAAATAATCTATAGTGTCTTTTCAAAACCCATGTTAATTTGTTGATTTTAATTAGAAATAGAGTAGTGGATAGTACACTACATTGTAGCAACCCTATTTCCCATTTATATAGATTCTATAAAATAAGAATTTTTGCATAAACATTGGCCAGGTTTCCTCTGATTCTCATATTGTGAATATCTTTCAGAATCCCATATCTCCATGAAGTGTCGTATGCTATATGGTATTTTCTTATTTAGCTACAACAGATGAATGTTTCAAGTCTCATAAGTTGGTCATTGGTGCCTTGGTTTTATCAGAATCCACTTTGATGTCTGGATAGTATGTTGCATTTTTTTGATGCCATATCAATCTAACACTAATCATTCTTTCCATTGTCTTACAGATACAACTTAATTGGTAGGGTTGGAGTGATCTTTTCCTTGCTTAGGGATCGGAAAGCTTTGAGCCAGTGTTTGAGGAGATTGTTGGATCACCATATGCTATCAATAATCTGCAGAAGAATGTTAAGGGAACTGTCTGGTAGGTATTTTAGGAATTGGTAACGGATATCGCCTGGAACAGTAGTTGTTTTTGCTGTTATGTATTGAGATTTTAAGTTCTGTTATAGTAAATGAGGAGTTGTAGTACTCCTTGTTGGAAGTAAAGTTGATTTTTTTCTCTTTCTGCATTATTTTCATATTTTTGGAATTTAGGAGAGAAGTGGTTGGATGAGGACTTTTGGCTAAATTCTACTGCTATTAGGTTTGCAATTTCCTTCCTATTAATGCTTTGTCCTCCATTTGGTGTGCTTATTTAGGTTATACATTTATCTTTATTAGTATTTCCCATATTTTTTTGAGTATTATTGTTTAGTTTAGAGATATAGTTTTGCCAGTTTTCTTTTCTTTTTTTGTTTTATGATATAGCGAGCTTTTGCTCGGGTTTGTTGATATTTTTGGAAGTTGGTTTTTGTGGGGTGTTGTTAGAAGAGCTTCAGCATTTTTTTTCATAGTGATTATTGCCTCTTTGCATTCTGTTGTAAATCACAGGGTTGATTTGGGGTATAGTTTAGTAAAGATTTTTGGATTATTTTTGCTGCTTATGTCATTTAGTATTGGTGCAGATTCTTTTTTCCACATTTCACAACCTTTAGAATAGGCTCGATGGTTACTCTGGTAGTTTGCATATCTATAGTTTTTTTTTGACAACTAAGGAGTGGAGACTCGGACTGATAACATTATGGTTTGCTTTTGATCCAACTGCGGATAACTTTTAACCCAGCTTAGTTTTAAAAAATCATTGCAGGAAGAAAATCTAAGAAGCATTGAAGTTTCCATGTTGTTTTATCACTGAGCTCATAAGAAAACAATCAAATTAAAAAGATACATTTATGAATTCTATTCAACAAATCATAATTTATTAAAATATTGAAGAAAGTATTCCTCAAGTGACACAAGTTAAAACTTTTAAAGTGTTTTGCAAACAAATATCAAAATCTTTCAGACCATAGGGCAGTTTGTTGATGTAACAAATCATCATAAGTAATCGCAGGGCTCTACATTGCGAGTGAAATTCTTGCATTTGCAAAGGAGTTTTCTAAGTGGTGACTAAAAATAATAAAACTGGCAACTGTTTTTTTTCACCAACAATGTTTCAAATACTGAATGAAAAGTATCTTTTCAGCTTTTTTTAAAAAATTAAATGGGCAAAGTCCAATTATTTAAACAATAACAGGTTTAATAGAATAGAAAATATAACAATATACTCTGTTTTTTAACAAGGTTGTTTAAAAAATGTTTGAAGAAATTCAACAAATTTTTATGTAGAAGAAAAAGTAGTTCAAAGTGAAACGGATTATACTTTCTTAAACAGTAACTTTCTTAAACAGTAAGTTTTGAATTATTGGTTTTAGAGTAAAATATCATTTCATGGGTTTGACTAATAACTTTTCTATTTGGCAAGTAAATGAAAATATTTAGTTGTCCAAGGTCAACTAAAGGTAAATTTGTCTGTAGAACCCTGAATTGTAAATACACAATCATCAAATCTGAAAACAGTCAGATAGATTATGGAAGAAGGCTCATAAATATTCAATGGAAATATGAAATACAGTAAATTTAAGACTTTAATTGTGAAATAAAAGGAACAGTTCTAGTTGAAAATATATTAGAAGTAGTAAAGAAATTAAAGGATATGCTATGACATATCGTGTCAACTTTTCATAGTTTTCAACATTCTTGGGAATGAAAATTTTCATATTTGTGAACACATCAGGCAAGGAATTTTTTGAAAACTGAAAATAGAAAAAAAATACTGTTAAATATTGATTGGTTCAAGTTTTTCTTCATGGAGGAATTCAATGATGCATGTCTGCTTCTGACAAACATTCATGACAGGGGGTGCTTACCTAGAGTTTCACATGCATCAATATCTGCAATAGACAGAATGCAATTTGCAATCCCCCTGATCCATTCGGGTGAAATAGGAAACATTATTTTTCAAATGACCGTCAGGGATAATACCATAACACTAAAAAGAATTCAATCAATAACACTACTAACCTTGTCATCATTTTCCTCATTATGTTTTTTTATTTTAATTGCAGAAGATTCCACTTCAATTTTTTCTGGATTTTTCCTCTTTCCAGCAACTTTTTCTACTTTTTGTCCGTTTGTAGACTCAGATTGGATGGTTTCTGTTTTTATTTTTCCTTTGACTTCTTTTAATGTTGATTCTGCAGATGGGGAAAATGATTTTTCACCTCCAATTACAAGACTTGGAAATGTTGGCACTTCTTTTGAAGCTTTGTAAAGCTCCTGAAAGTATAAACAAGTGGATTATAGAAATGTATATATTTCTGTCAGAATTAGGTAATGAATAAGTCAAATTCAGAAAACAAACTCAAGATATATTTTTCCATTAATTTATTTAGCTTTATCAAACATATAAAAAGAAATGTTTATTTGATATTGTTGTAAAAATAGACATTCCTTTTTTTCTAAATGCTTTGCATTAATCCTAACAAAAATCTGTTTCAAAAAGATAAATAAAATTAGCAAAACATAAACAAGTATATGTAATCAAAAAGCAAAGAAGGAAAAAACAAAGTTACTGCCAAAGAAAATTTAAAATAGAAATATTATCTATATAATGATTAATGATATCTGAAATAAGCTGAAGATGATCATAATTTAGTCAATAAGAATGTGTTAAATCAAATTAATTTCAAATTAAAAGTATCAAACCAAATTGTAACTGTCACCAAGTACATTCCCTGGTTCTTGGCATGCTCTGTGAGCATGCGCGGTCACGACCCAGTGACCGGTAACTTCTTGCCCCCTTCAGTGTAACGGTCAGCTAGTACATTCCCTGGTTCCTGGCATGCTCTGTGAGCATGCGCTGTCACTACCCAGTGACCAGGGCTTCTAGTTAGTAGCAATTTGGTCGAAGGCCTTGATAGGCTATAAAAATACTTCTCCTGCTTTGGGTTGGAGAAATCATCGTTTTTCACGATGTTCGGAGACGATATCAAGATATTTTGACCATGTTATATTTCAGCGTAACATGCTATGTATTTTACAAAATAAAACTAAAGTTTCACACATCAGTTGGAAATTTACGTTTCTTCATTTAAGCCGAAGTCAGGCACACCATAGACTAAGCTTATACAACCTTATGCATAGTTTATATGATTTTACTAGCATACTTACTTATTTTGATTATTACCATAGATCGAGAAACTATACCATCCTTCAGCTGCTCTTAAAGAAGCTTTCAGAATTAGGCACCATGAAGATCTGGTAAGAGAAGGAGAAAAAGATGCCCTGGAACAGCAATTTACAAGAGAACGTTTAAAGTGGGAAAATAATACATATGAAAAGTTGCTTTTCAACCATGTGAAAAGTGAAGTCAATAAACATCTTAAAGTTGATGCATGTAATTTGGAGGCCCGACAAAATCTGTAAGTTAAAGCATAACAATTAACTATGTCAAGATTAAGATATTTTTTATTGTAATGAAAGGTTCTGTTATGATATGCAACTCACAGAGTAGATGTTCAGATGTTCATAAACTAGTAGGCTTCTCTTGCTTTGTAGGTGGTTTAATGTATCCCTTGTCATTTGCATTGTCATTACATATTGTCTTGTCATTTGCATATGAAGTTTATATTTTAGTTATTATTTATATTATGATTATACCTCAATAATGAAAAAGGTAGAGTTCTAATAAACAGATACTCTTAAGTATCAGATGTAATTTTTTTAAATCAGAAATATGATTTAATCTATGTAGCTATTCTCTGTTTAGGTTTCTAATGTTTAAATTATTATAAGTTTGAAAATTATTATTTATTTTGGAAAACTCTAAGTTATATGTTTCTCTTAGAGTTTAAATGCTGGAAAACAAACCTCCACATAAGAACAAGAAAAAAAAAATGAAGATTATTCTATATTATTTTCAATCAAGTCCCAATTTGATTAAATATTATTTTATTTTATCCAATTGTAAATGGACAGTTTGAGGCAGTTGCTTTCACAAGAAGAAGAAGAATATTACAAACTTATTGAAGAAAATGAAGAAACACCACAACAGCGTCAAGAAGCTATGAAACAGAAAGCAAAGATTCTAAAAGAGAAACGAGAAGAAGAAAGATTGAAATTTGTACAAGACAAATTAGATCAACAATTCAGGTAAATCAAAATAATGTAAATTGAAATGAACCAAATGTACAAAAATGAGTCAGAAAGGTAAAGGTGTAGTTGCATTCAACCCAGTTTTAAGAAGGTTACAATTTTATTTTTGTTGTTCTCTAACAATCAGAAAAAACCATACCAAAAAAAACAAAAAACAGTGAATGTTGTTGTATATCATCATTGATAAATAATTTTCTGCTATTGATTTCTTAAAATGTACACTCTGGTCTTCAGAGAGCAGTTGGCAAAAATAAGCGAGTTTTTGCCTCTCAGAGTTTTACTGAAAGGCTCATTTTTGTCTCTTGCCATTTTCCAGCATACCTTCTTCACATATCCAGTTACTCCAAAGAACTGGCATTTTAATTTGTTGCCTGACAATCCTTCTGGTTCATAGAGACCCCCGGGTGTGAAGTCCTTCCAGATCAACTGCAGAGCTTGACATGTGGCAGGGGCGACTGGGCCTCGGTTTTCTGTATCCAGTTTCTGGTTTGATTTTCACATTTTGGATGACACAAGGGACGACATGGCACCAGAGAAGTGGGGTATTGATTCGTCTAAGAAACCAACCAGTTAAATTTCTGGTCTAGAGTGACAAGTGAAGTTGCTCCTGCCAATATCTTGCTCTGGTGTTCCAAATTTGATAGCCCAGCAACCAACTGCCTAGAAACCATGTCTACTTCTTGTTCACATGCTTCTACCTTATTGCATTTAACCTTAAATGTGCAAAATTTGACTTGGCCAAATAAACGAGAAAGAATGTGTGTTATCGATTCATCATTTTCTTGGGTCATTGAGTGGAATTTGTTTCTGTACACTGACTTTTTACTGTTATTAGTTGGATTTGTTCTACAAGGTATTTGTCTGTTGTAGAGTTATCAAAAATGAACCTGTTTACTTGGGGTCACCCGAAGTTTGTTCTGTATCATAACTGGGTTATCCAGAATCCAGCCCACGTATCTAGGAACAATGCCTTTTCCCCCTTTTTTAACTTGTGATGAGTTAAGGCAGCCTCAAAGCATTTCTTTTCTGAGTTCGATATTTTCTTATTGGAGTTTTACCAACTGATTCATAAGTTTAGGTATTCCTGTTTCCTGTTCCATGTCATAATCCAGAGTCCAAAGTTATATTTTCTTTTGCCTTCTTTTTTGCTAAAAACTTTATCAGTTCTATGAATGTCCTGTTCTGTTGTAAATTCAGCATCCAAAGTTAGATTTTTTTTTTGACTTTGTTGCAAAATTTTATCGGTTTTATGCGTATCCTGTCTTCAGCGCCTTTTAGAGTTGAAGTGGATTTACTCAGACACCTTTATTGTCGTTTGCATTGACTAAATCCAAATCTAACATAACCACCTTTCCAAGGGCAGATAATTGCCGCCTGCCCGGCTCGTTCAAGGGACATAAATCTGTCACTTTTATAAAAAGATCTGAGATCAACAGAATCATTTTTTCATGCAGACATAGTATTGGGCACATAAATTGACAGATAGAATAAACTGTAATTTCATATTCGTTCAGCGCTATAGCTTGTTAGCCATCACTACCTGAGCAGTTGACTTTATCTTAACAGCAACTGAAAACAGAATGAGTTGTCAAAACCAGCATTTACATCATCAGCAGCAAGTCATCCTCCTATACTAAAACAACTGTCTAACAAGAACGTCTTGACCACTTATTTCTAACCTCATCTAGATCAGCAAAAAATTGAGGGTCCTACTTTTTGACATTAACTCTACCTTTGATCTTAAATGCTGACATGGACATCAACCTATCTTCTCCAAACAAACTATTTTTCACCAACTAGAGAAGAGACATTTTCCCTTAGAATTTGAATAAACCTGCTCGTGAAACCACTCTGCCATGTGTGACGAAGGCTTCCAAATTTGACACAGAGGTTCTTGATAACACCTGAAGAAGGTTGAAGGAAATATTGGCTGAAAAATTATGAATTTAACAATAAAGATAAGAATAGAAGTCCAAGTAATTTGAATCATAATGATTAATAAAACTTACTGTATTTGTTTTGTCTTTTACCTAAATATACTTTTGTTTACTTATAATTTAATAAGTATTACATATAAAAGCATTTCTGTTTTTCTTTTTGTTGCAACTCAGGTTGCAATGTGGACCTTTCCGTGAAGCCCAGTCGCAACGAATGTTGAATGAAATCTGTTCACAACGCAAAGAACAGATTAGGATGCGACAAGAAGCAGATCGCGACCAGCTTGCTGTCGATGACATGTATGCCAATCTTTGGAGAGAAGACAGCCAAAAAAAATTTGAACTTGAAAAAGAGAGAGAAAAGGCAAGACGACAGGGAAAAATGGACTTGGCTGCTGAACTACGCAAACAGATGTCCAATTTAGATGAAACTAAATTAAAAGAAGATCGATTGGACAGAGAAAAACTGAAATTGATGGTGAGTTATTTTTCACATCTTTCCCAAAGGTATTATATACAAGAGTATGGTTAAAAGAAGGTGAACTTGGTGTTCAACAAAGTTTTTAAATATATCCTTACACAAGGTGAATTTTTATTTATTTACATGATAGTATATATCCTGTGGTTGCAGATTGTCTACAATGAAAAAAAATAATTGAAAAAAAATTATTAGGATTATCTGGAAAATTATTATCATACTTGTATGTTGAAATATATACCTATCAACCCGTCACCTTCTCAATCTATTTATATAATCTTTGGTAGAAGCCTTTAGTATTTTGGGGGTGCACAAGTTGCATCTTGTTGGTAGAGGAACCATAATGAGGTAAGCACAGCACTACTTATCAATTAACTAACATGTACGCTACAACAGATCCATTAAAGCTTCAGATACCACTCTACAATTTGTAGTTAGATATTCTTTCATAAGCCCTGATAAGCTTGTATTAGAACAATTCTTGGGTTATCTGTTTTGATAGCATTTATGCAATATTGAGATAATTTTTTATGCAGGCAATGGATGTGCTTGTAAAAGGCTGTTGACTGCATGTTTGATATGTCTAATCCACTGGATCTAGGGTAGGTCCCCTTGGGGAAATAGATAGGCAGTCGGACTTCAGAATCATAATACGTGAAATTGAATCCCATTCGTTCCATTTGCATTCATAATTGGATTAATAACTGACATTACCTTCAGCTATGGACTAAATAGTGCATAATGTGTTATTCAAAAAACTATGTGTTGGCAAAAGAACATTTGCCATTAAATGACCTAAAAAGGTTGATATGCTGTAAAACAAACAAACTGAATCTAGAATGATACTGATAACATCCTATAACCTAGTTTAATTTTAAAACTATTTAATTGACGTGGCTTTGCAAAATAATTCAAAAATAAAAAAACATTAGATTTTCTTTCCCATTCAATCATGGTTTAAGGCTATCTTCATCCATCACTGCTTCTCTTTCTGTCTTGTAGATGGAGCAGGCAGAGCTGCAAAAACTTGAAGAGCAGCGAGAATTTGAAGAAAAGAAAAAGAAACAGAAAGAAACCAAAAATGAACTTGATAAAATATTGCGCCATAAATTAAAAAGAAAGGCACAAGAAGAGCAAGAAGAGTTGGCGTTTGATCTTAAAGTGATCGATGAATTATTGAAAGATACAGAAAGTGTAAATGAACGGAAACTACAAAGAAAGGCAAGTCAATCCATTAAATTTGAAAATTATTCAATCAATTCATGTACACAAATCAAAAATAATTAGATGGTTAAATGATTATATTATCTTTGAATAAGCTATAATTCTGCTTCTTTTATTATCAACAAACACATTACTATTTGACATCAATCAATTAATAAAAATAAAATGCTGAACAGTTACTTAAGAAAAAAATAAATTCTAATTGCAAATCACAACCATTTTGGATTATTGTTTGATACAGATTAATAACAAACAATTTGGAATTTTCAGCTCTTTATACTGTATGAAAGTATAAACATTGCCTTAGGATTTTAATTAGGGGTAATTATTAGGAATAATTAAATATTCATTTAGTATTTGTTATTTAGGAAATATTCTCCTGAAAGCTTATTTAAACTCATAAAAACGTTTTCTCTCCCTTCGATTTAATATTAAAACGGTTACCTCCCTTGGATTTCAAAATTTTTGTCTAATATTTTCATGGGCTAATTTTCATAAGCATGATAGAATGGTTGTTGGATGTAAATAAACTTTAAAATATTAGAATTATTTAATATTCTAATGCAAGTTTAAAAATTTGTAAAGAATGGGCCAGAATACACTCTTAAACTGGTAAAAAATAAATAGTTTAACAGCAACGTCAGAGATTAAGCTGATTTAATAGATGTTGTTAATGTTAACCTTTGTTCAATGTGAGAATCCCAATCAAAACACAGTTTTAATTTGTTAATCAAATTAGTAAGAAACAGTAAATTTTGGAATCTAAAATTTAATTCTTTAATGTAACCATTTAAGTAAAAACATAGATGATGTAAAGTCATGTGGTAGATGATATTTTATTTTGAAACATTACATTAAAACAATATTTTCTTAACAAAGTAACCTATTCAATCTCTTTTATAAAAATCAAGCATTAACCATTATTTAAAACAAAACAAACGCACTAATGTCTCTGTTTTCCCTCCAAACCTTATGAGTAGTAAGACAATAGGTGGGGGGTGATTAATATATA
>JAYKTE010200403.1:0-12436 GCA_036873565.1 Xipholeptos notoides | reverse complement strand
GGACTGCAACAACAATATAACATCCTGCCCTGGCCCATGCCCCTGCAGTGATTATTATTATTATTATTATTATTATTATTATTTCACCCTTGATTCGGTTTTAGGGTTTAAATTATTGTTTATTCTTTTTAAAATTGGTTTTGGTGCTCTGGATGCCTGCCGACATTAGATTCACTTTAAAGTTAATGATTAAGAAATTTTAAAAAAAGTTATAAAGTTTATTCGTTCAGTTATAAAGTTCTGTAATATTATTTTTTGTAAAGATTTAAGTGAAAAAAAAAAAATGAAACTATTGAAAACAAACTCTTAACTCAAATTTCACTTGCGTATGGGTGTCAAGCAAGCATTGGAGAGTGCGCGCAAAAGGGGATAAATTGGAATTAGCAAATTATATATAGGGTATTCCAATAACTAGGAATTGAAGTTAACATATTTATCACATTAAAAATATATTATATACATGTATGTATATATATATATATATATATATATGAATACTTTTATAAAGTATTTATATATCTTATGTGTGTATATATATATATATGTATAATGTATTTTTAATGTGATAAATATGTTAATTTCTGTCCAAGTTATTAGAACCCCCTATGTTTATTGTAAAA
Organism: Xipholeptos notoides; assembly: GCA_036873565.1. Classification (NCBI taxonomy): domain Eukaryota; kingdom Metazoa; phylum Mollusca; class Cephalopoda; family Idiosepiidae; genus Xipholeptos; species Xipholeptos notoides. The sequence goes on along the minus strand of JAYKTE010200403.1, from coordinate 11,816 downwards.
TTAAATTATTATGTAAACGTATACACTTCTTTAACAATTTTTTATGGAACATCTTGACAATGGAATTTTAACTTTAAAGCAATTAGAACATTGACACTGAACACCATTAATGAAAAACCAAAATAGCCAAATAATAATTAATTTTTTGTTTTTGCATCTACAATTTTTAAAATCACTTTGCTGGTTTGTGTTTCATATAACATTTTGTTTTGCAGAAATCAAGCACAACACTTCGTGTATTTGATCGAACGGTAAGACAAAAAAACTTTATGTAAATTGATAAAGGTTCTACATTGATACATGAGGCTTGTTCCAAAAGTAATGCCACATATTTTTTTTGAAGATGAAGAGTCATAAAGATTGGATTAATTACCATTGAAATGAGTGACCTTTGGTGGTCCAGAATTTATTTCCCTACATAATCACTACCATTCTCAAAGCACTTTTTGCTAGCGGTGAATGAGGCGGTCTGGGGCGAGTTTTGTCACTCACATCTCTGTTGCTACTGTGAAACCTACGTACCTCTCCTAACTGTGTTGACATCAACTGCAACTGCTTTATAAATGTTCAACAGGTGACACTGAATTTTGATCAGTTCAATTTTTTCTGTATGGAGGAATTCAATGATGCATCTCTGACACACATCCATGACTGGGGTTGCTTTCTTAGAGTCAGTCTCACACTATCAATATTTGCAACAGAGATGAAACTCGTGAATGCAGAAGTTCAGTCATTATAACAATACAACTTGCGATCCCCTCTGATCCATTTGAACAGAAAAAATATAGGAGGCATTACTTTTGGAATAACCCTCATAGTATAAATAATCATTAGATTTTAATTGAAGATGAAATTAATAATAATTTGATAATACTTTAGTATCTTAAATTTATTTCAAACACAAAAATTTTTTTTCTATTCTGTTTGGTTGAATTTAATTTACATTTTTTTTATATCCATCAAACTAGAAACCTGTCTACTTTAAACTCTTTCTTAAAAGTCCTCAAATATCCAATGACATTGATATATAAAATGTATTTCCATTATTTCTATAAAGGGTTGATTTGCCGTAAAACAAACAAACCAATCAATCTATTATTTCTTAAAATATTGATCCTTAATTGATATTACTAAAAGTAACATAAAAAAACCTAAGAGAAACCACTTATATTGGGTCATCCTACACAGTATACATACATAATTTGTTTCCCAGGTGCTAAAAGATATCCCTTAAGAATGAAAGCTTTAGCATGAGATTCAAAGACTGGGTCAATTTTGTGAGAAAAGAGTGTAACTGCTAGATAAAAGCAAAAAATAATACAAAAAATACATACAAGATGTCACATAGTCAATTCCTATGCAGTGTTGAAAGAATCATTTAACCTTTTTTTAGGATTATTATACTGTCCATGGCAATGATGCTTTGTTTGTGGCCAAAGAAGTTTTTAAATCCCTTGGAGTTGTTAAATATCTTGGATCTGGTGAGTTATTATGTATTTCTACACTTTTCAAGGGAACAACTCTGGCCAAAAGTTTTGCAACGCCATAAAAGTTATCAATAAAAAATCACAACTGTCTTTACTTTGGCATTTTAAAATAATTTAAATTTCAAATTAACAAAAAAATGTATTAGATGTATGTTAAATTTTGATATCAAATACTTTATGTGCCTTTTTCTATTTTTAAGAACAAGTTGTATTTCCTTCAGCATAGATTCAATTAGTGATTTTAGACAGTTTGATATAATGGAAATCCTAACTCTATGTAGGACATCTTCAAGTTGTTGGAGCAGCTTCAAAAATATCTGAAACTATATGCTTTTCACATAGTATTGCAAAACTTTTGGCCAAAGCTGTATATTGTTTCTATCTGAATTTTTTATGTTTATTATAATTTAGTATATGCTGATTAAGAAAGGGTGAGAGGACTCCTATTTTGGCACTATTTGAACAATTAGATATTGTTGATATCTCACCCTTTGTTACAATATACAATTTGAGTAAAGATGAATTAAATCATCATTGCTGGTTAGGAGGTTAAGACACTTTTCATGTTTTGTTTTGTTGAAAAAAATGATCATTTATTATTTTATTTTTATTTTTTTTCTTTCCTTCAGGGTCACACAAATTGGAATCTGTTGTCCTCAGTAAAATGAATTTTGAATCACTTGTGCGAGAACTACTTTTGGTGAAGCAATATAGAGTTGAAATTTATCGTTGTAAAAGTAAAAATGACTGGACTCTGGACTTTAAAGTATGTAAAGCTCTTCTTTAATTTTTCACAAGCAGAAAATAATGTAATATTCAACCACAAGATATTTTTTATTTTCTTAAATTTAAAGATATCTGAAACCAATCCAAAGAACTAGAGTAAAATTTGAAAAAACTCTCATAAATTCAGACCAGCAGAGAAACATTTTTTATATAACTATAAAGATGAAAATGGAAGTCTGAATAATTTTTAAATTTCTTACAATTTTTTTTTTTCACATTACTCAGAATTTCATTTTTTTTTTGTATTTCTTTTTTTTTAATGTTTTCTGTATATGTTTTATTTTTCCAGGCATCTCCTGGCAATTTGGCTCAATTTGAGGACATTCTTTTCACTAACATTGACATGTCTTCTTCAACGGGAGTCATTGCAATTAAACTTGCTACAGAAAATGGACAAAAGGTAATTGAATTATTGCCCTTAAATTAACAAAGGGTTTAATGGCCGTAGGTTTGGAAGAGACAGAGGCTTGTTTGTTTTTTTGTTTTTCCAAAATTTGTTGGAAGTTAATGAAAAATTATTATTTTCTTATTTAAAACTTGAAAATTTGTGGGCGATGGACTTTTAAAAATTATTACATATAATTGAAGTGTATAGCATAAAATGCAAAAATACAATTTTTTTAAAAATCTGGTAGATCAGTGTTCAACCAATAATAATCCGTTAAAAAATTGAAAAAAAAGACAAGAAAAAAGTATAAGGGTGGTGGGAATTGTACCAGTCCACCTGGTTATGTTCATTTTGAATGGGAATTAACTTTAAATTAATATAGTTGGTGGACATTATTATTATTTATTATTATTGGGAATTTTTTGAAAATCTTGAGCCAGACAGTTGGCGCCACTGATGTTGATTTTGAGAATTTTTAAGTGCTTGTTGATTGCAAAAATTGGTCACCTGGATTAAGATAACTCTTGGGTGGTCATTTCCCTTTGTGAGAAGTTTCTTTCTGATGTCAGCATTAGAGAGCTAGGTCATTGACTGGAGATATCATGTGGTCAAGCCAAAGGAGCAAGGCTGTGCTTCTCATTATAAAAACAAGTGTTTCCTGAAAAATAGCGAGTTTAGAGTTTAGTCAAACATTAGTTTTTTAGTCAGTGGGGTTGTGTAGTTTTTGAGTTGAACAAGCAGTCAAATCTGGAGTTTAAAAGTTGGAGTTGGAAAATGGTTAGCGCCAAAAAAATAATTGGGGCCCTAAGTCAGTAGTTTTTAAGTTACAGTCAATCAGATGTTTAAGTCCGTTTAGGACTGTCTAAAGTAGATTTGCCCCAAAAGAACTGCCTACCTATCTCTCTCCTTGGAAATCAAAGTAATAATGTTTTGTGCAAAGATTTTGGTATAAACAACCATTATGTATTGAAAAGAAAACCTCTTATTTCTTTTCCTTTTGTTCCTCACACCATCTCTCCATAGATTACAGAAAGTTTTGATTAGACGATGATTTTGACTTCCAAAAATGACTAAGGGCAAAGAAATGCATAACTATTTCATATTTTGTCATGTTGCTTACAGAGATGCACACGAGGGTACAATTTGCAGCATGATACCTTTTTAAAAATGAATAACTAATAGATTTGAGAAAACTTTGACAAATTTGTGAAAAAAAAAATAACCGTTTTATTATTTTTTTTTACAATAAAATTGCTTTTAAAGTTAAAGGATATTTGTTTTAATCAATATTTGAATTCCTGAAATGTTTCTAAATTTTAATAAACTTTATCTTTTATTTCATTTATTTAAGCTTGTTGGTGTAGGGTATGCAGAGATTTTGACCCACAAGCTCTCTGTCTGTGAATTTATTGACAATGACCAGTTCTCCAACTTAGAGGTAAGAAACCCTATTGACGTGTATCTATCTAACCTCATATATAAATCGAACTTTGTGTGTGTGTTTGTTCCCTATGGATTCCAAAACTGTTGAACTGATTTTCTTGAAAATTTACACAGATGTACTTGATGTGTCTGGGAGGGTTTTCAGCTAGGTTTTGTCTTGGAATGCCCATAAAAAAATCAGCTTCTAGAAAGAATAGCATGTCTATGATTAAGAGTAAAACTGTAAAAATTGCCAGCATGAATGCATAACTGTATTGTGGGCCAGTCATTATCTTTTGATTTCACTTTTTGTAATATGTCATAAAAGGCTGCAAAACTTGTTTGTGTGTGAAAATAATTTTAAGGATTAGAATTTTGATAAAAGCCATGATGAAAGGATATTAGCAACACTGGTTATTCCTGCTAGTGTTGTATATTGCAAGGGTCCTCAGACCAAGGTTAGTAATGTCGCCACTGAATGCGATCTGACGGGACTTGTTCTGAAGCAATCTCACTCTCTTCTTCACCCAGTCAGGCATGGGTTTTTTACCCATGACCATATTAGTTGGTCTCTATTCCTAGCTTGTTAGTTTAATTAAATGTAAATTATAAATAAAGTTTATGAATTAGTTAAGCAAATATATAAAGTGTGCATGTGTGTTTATAAGTTGTTTCCTGCTACTGTTGGTTTGCTTGTGCTGGATCTGCCCCTTACAAGGTGGTGCTACTGGACTACGTTTGAATTATGGACGCACATAGTGAAGGCCACCCAACAACTATAAAATGCTCCCACACATGATGTATCACTAGTATAAATGCATTTTTGTAGGGCAATTTATTTTATGACATTACTGTTTTAGTGTTATGATTTGACTGGTGAAATTATTCAAATCTTTAATTGATTATGTAAATTGCAAAATAATTATGAAAATAATTAATTTTAAAATTCCTGAATCATTTTAAGTTTGAGTAGTAACGATTTAAAAAAAAAAAAAAACAAGTGTAATTTCTGTGAAATTCAACAGATTGTTTAGAATGGGGTTTTCTGAGCAATTCTCTTGTTTATTTTTAGTTCAAAAAATCTTTTTAATTTGTCTCTCAAATTCTGAACGAAGTACTCAGCCCTTTTCTTATTTATAACCAGATTTAAAGGAAAAAAAATGGAATCACTTTTGCTAAACCATCTTTTACAAGTTTCGTTCCATAAATCTTATTGTTTAACTTTAAAGTAAGAGTCTAGTTCAATTTATTTAATCACATTTTTTCTCTTATTTTTTTAGGCCTTAATTGTCCAATTGGGTCCAAAAGAATGTATTGTTTGTTCAAATGAAATAGCTGATAATTCCTGGTTAAAACAAGTAGTTAATCGCAGTGGCGTTTTAGTCACCGAGAAAAAAAAAGGTGGGTCATTATATTTTTACCATAATCTATATATGAGCAGTAGTAAAAGCTTGGACTCTGGAATCGTATGACACAAATAACAAAGTAACTTCTAGGAGAAGGACACCCTGATATGAAACCTGCACTTCATTTGGCCAATCAATCATCTTGCTTTGCTTGTCACTGGTTAAAGGCTGAATGGTAATTACCTGTACTGGCAACCCTTACATTTCAGACAAGAGGGTTGGCCTCCTGTTAAGAAGTCGCAGTCATCATATATATGTGTGTGTATATATATATATATATATATGTATGTATGTATGTGTGTGTGTGTATATATATATATATATATAATGTTTCTCTCTGTGTTTGTGTGTGTGTTGTCTGTACAAAGAAGGACTATTAAAACTACATAAAAGCTAAATGTGGATCCTTATGTAAATTTTTTCAAATAAGCTAATAGAAGTATTTCTGAGCCTTTTTTTTCATGGCTTTCTTTTACTTCCTTGCTTTGATGAAAGAACAAATAAACACAGTGGTTAGAAAAAGAAATCTCACAAGCGCAAAAGGGCTTCTCTTTTTACTGTAGAAGATTTTTAGTTTCCGTTTTACAGGGACTATTGGACGCCGGGCTAAAGAGGACCAACCAGAACCGAGTCTGTTAGAGGAGCGTCATTGCAGCCCTATGTTCCCCAATGAGTCAAGAGGATTAAACTAACTAAACTACTATTGGACAATAAAAGTATAAAATGAAATACTGGATATAAAGCTTAATAAATTCTGTTTGTATCCCAATTTTTTTTTCTTGAAGGTGACTTTCAAAACAAAGATATTGTTCAAGATCTCAACAGATTGCTTAAATTCAAAAAGGGAGACCAACCAAACAGTGCAGCCTTATGTGAGTTGACTTTTTTTGTTTTCTCTTTGTTTCTCTCTCTCTTCTATTTTATCACTGTCTTTTTTCTCTTTCTTTCCAACAAGGTATTATTATTGAGAAAAATATCTCTTCCCTGTCTATTTTCTTTTACATTTGAGTTTAGCACTATTTACTCTTCTGATATTTTCTATAAACTTGTTTTTGAAGATCAAATGGTGTTTTTTTTTTTTTTCTGGCATTAAATGACCTTTAAGAGGTTGATAGGCCATTAAACACAAAACAAGATTTACTCTCAAAATTTTGTCCTTAGCATACTGAAACTTTGTTCTAAAATCACATTTATTCAACACACACATACAAACATATATAATATTTTTCTTTTTTTTTTTCTCAGCTGAAGTTGACAAAACTGTTGCAATGTCTTCACTTTCTGCGTTAATCAAATACTTGGAAGTAAGTAAATTCACAGAGAAATTATTTATTTTTTTGTATGATGGATCTACAAGTTGTGCGCATATATATAAAGAAATTATTGAAATAATATTTAAACAAAAATCAGAAAAAATTAAAAGTTAAATCAACTAAAATTCAAAAACATAGGTTATTGTTTTCTATTCCAATAAAGAATCCTCCCCGGGGTCTTAATTTATGCAGTATATATATACTATGAATTAGGAACCTGGGGATGATTATTGGAATTGAAACATTAACATAGGTTTAGGATTTTAATTTTATTTCTTTTATTAAACTTCCAATTAACAATTTTTTGTAAATGTTGTTTCAATATTTTCTTCATTTTGTTTGATTTCATATCTAATAGGGGGAAGTGGTTAGTGTCCGGCTGAGGCATTTATGGGCTGGGTTTCAGTCTTTTCTCTGAGTGGGGACGTTGGTATGGGCTGTAAGGATGGGACAGTGTGTTATATAATGAAAGTCTCTCCCTGGCTAAAGTTAGCCGTATATATGGTGAAGTTCTGATGTCACATAATGATGGTGAAGTTACTTGTCAGTTTATTTTATCTTTTTCCACAATTACCATGATGGTGACAAGACACAGTTTTTTCCTGCTATGCTTATTTTGTTACTTGCTGCTTATTAATTTATGAACAGAAAGCAAATATGTGGAAGAAGCCAGCCAGACCAGCTTGATATTAAGATAGAAGTGGATATACATCAAATGCAGTTTTCAATTTTAATTATATATATATATATATATATGTGTGTGTGTGTTTTTGTGTTAACATTCATAGGAATAAGAATGCAATTATTATTTTCTCATTTTGTTTCAGTTGTTGTCAGATGAAAACTATTTTGGTCAATTTCGATTATCAACATTTAATTTCAAGCAATACATGAAACTAGATGCAGCAGCTGTACGAGCTCTCAATATTTATCCAAATACTTATGAAGGTAAACCATTTTGTTTTTCAAATATTTACAAAAATAGTTTTAATTTCATTATTTTGATCATGAAATTTTCTTTGTTAAAATTTTTTTAAATTAAAAAATTAAACTTCCTTATATTCTATTTATGAATTTATAAAAATACACCCAAAATAATTGTTTGAATTTATCAATATGCCTGAATTACAAATCTTTTGTATGTAATTTTCCTCTTATTTCTTGCCATATTCATTCAAAAAGACCAGAGCATAAATATTTTATAGCATAGGATTTAATGTTTGGTTTTAAAGTTTAAAAAAAAAAAGATCATAAAATCTTCAGAAATCAACTTTCGATTTTTTCTTAAAAAAACATGTTAAAAAATATAAATATCTAAGCTCTGATTGAAATTGTTTTTATTAAAAAAAAACAATTCAAAGGAAAAAAACTTTGGAAAATCTAAAAAAAAAGAAAGAAAAAACAGCAACGATTCATAATGCCAAATATAAAATGCTTAGAAAAAAAACAAAGTAAAGCAATATTTTACCAAAAATTATAAATGAATAAAATATAAATTAAGAAACTTTATGAATAGAATTCTATGATAAAAAATATATTTAGATTTTTTCTTGTTTTTATTTTTTTTCTAATCCTTCAATTTTGTTTTTATTATTTCAGGTGGAAATAAAAATCAAAGTATTTTGGGTTTATTAAATAAATGCCGAACAGCTTCAGGTCAACGTTTACTTACACAATGGGTCAAACAACCACTTGTTGATCTCAACAAAATACGTAAGCATTTGTTTCCATAGAGAAACCATTTTATATCTCTTTCCTTTTAATGCTTGCATCTGCATTAAATTACTCTAAAAGAGTTGATCTGCTGTAAAAGCAAAACAACTCACCAACCCCTTATCACTCATTCTCTCTATTGTACGTATTTTAGAAAATACACTGTAATCTTGGAAATTAAGTTTCAAACGAGAGAATACTAGTTGTTGATCAGTGATGAATAGTTGGTCAGCTTTAACTTTGATTATCTTTGTTATACAAGCTCATAAAAATTGTTGTCAATCGATAAACAAAACTTATGATCAAGTAAATAAAGTTAGAATTGTTGGTTGTTGCAAAAGTAATGGCTAATTTTAGAAACTTCAATTTATTCTTGAAAAACAAATAGTACTGTTCCAATACTCTGTAAATAGCGTGAGAAATTTTCTTTTTATAAATTTCTCTAATTTTTTTAACTTTCTTTTTGATATATTGTAAAACAAACAAACATTATTTAATTCCCACCAGCTGTGGCTTTAATAGTATATCCAGTGTTCTTTAAAAAAAAATTTTGTCAAGGGTCGTCCAAAAAGGATTGCCAACTATTTCTTAGTTATTTTTTAAAAGTTGAAGAGCTACAAAGATGGGTGTGGTACCATTAAAGCAAGGCACTTTTTGTGTTCCAGAACTTTTTCTACATAGTCACCACCATTCTCAATGCACTTTTGCCAGCAATCAATGAGAGCCTGTGTACATATCTGGTGTGAGCTTTATCATTCACATCACATCTTTGTCGCCTCTCTGAAAACTACAAACCTATCTCCTAATTGTGCTAACATTAATTGCATCAGCTTCAACAGGTGCCAGTGGATGTTGATCGGTTCAATTTTTTTCTTCAAATGACTCATCTCTGCTTCTGACGCATGTCCATGACAAGGGGTTGCTTTCTTTGTCTCATGCCATCAATATCTGCGACAGAGAGATGAAAGTTTCAGGTGATGAATGCTTAAGTTCAGTCTCATAACAATACAATTTGCAATCCCCTCTGATCCATTTGTGTGAGATAAAAGAAATAGGAGGCATTACTTTTGGAAGATTCCTGATACTATTGTTTTCCTCCTCTCTTTCTCTTGCAGAGGAGCGACTCAATTTGGTTGAAACCTTTGTTAATGATACAGAACTTCGCCAGACCCTGCATGAAGATCATCTACGGAAAGTTCCAGACTTTCAACGGTTGGCCAAAAAGTTTGAACGGAAGAAGGCCAATTTGCAGGTTAGTCAAGGGGCAAAGAAATACAGTAAGCAGAAAGGATTGGATAAAAAGAAAATGAGAAATTTGAGAAATAGTTTTTGAATGATAAATGACTAGCAATATTGCCCAGCCTTGCTCTGGGATTAATTTTGATCTGTTTTTTTTTCTTTCTTTCTAAGAAAACTGCCATAAAATTTTGAAAGCCGAAAATTATTTTAGTAATCTATGGTTATATTAACGCACAAATGAAATTGTAATTTTATTACATAGTAATCTCTTTCTTACTAATTTTGATCAGTGTTTTTTGTAATTTCAAATTTATCCATTTTAATTAGGTTTTATAATTATCCGTCTTGGTTGGCTCTTTTTGAATGACCTGGGCTGATAATCTGGTTTTCCAATTACCTCAGCTCATAATCGGGTGTTTTTTTTTTTTTAATTACCTCGGCTGATTTGTCTGTTTAGAATATCTATCCTAATTAGCTTGCATAAATAAATTTGATTTTTTTTGTCTTTATTCATTTTTTCTTATCTCTATTGTTTTCTTTTATTATATAAAAAATACAGTTTCTGAGACATGTCTTTCGTCTTTATTTTTCTTTTTTTCTTTGCATACTTATGGTCAAGATTTTCTAGCCCTCCTCTTCATAAACAACCTACATCTGTATTCCTTTACTGATAAAATATTTTTTTACTCCACAGGATTGTTATCGAGTATATCAGCCTTTGGGGAAACTGCCGCATCTTATTGAATTGATGGAGAAAACACAAATGCAACACAAAGATTTATTGATGCAACTCTTCACAAATCCAATTAAGGTAAGAAAAATCAAATTCTAATTGAATATTTTACTTTATTCTTCAATAGTAATTAATCATTAATGGCTAATTTTGGAGATTACTAGATATTGTAATGTCCTTGTAACACATCTAAAGAGATTTGGATTTAGCCTTGAATATTATAAAACTATGGTAGTTAGTAGATCATTATGAAACAAAAAACAATAGTTTCAGGTTACCTATCTGGTGTTTTTGTTGTTGTTTGTTTTCTTTTTTTTATAGATTACAGAGAGTGCATTTGGCCAGTGATAAACAAAAGTATTGTAATACTGTAACCTGGTCCTACACAAAGTGTGGTCTTGTGACCAGTTAGTTGTATATATAAGATATATTAGGGGAGCATTGGCATTCGTTTGCCTCTTTTACTTCTTCCACCCTAAGTGTAGGTCACACAATGAAAAATCTAGAATGAAATAGACCTGCAACCTATATGAATAAATGGATTAAAAACAATATTTAATACTGGTTTCACTTAAATATCTTCTAAATTGTAATATAATATTAGTACTTGGATTAATTCTGTAGTTTTTTTTCTCTGCTGTTCCGTGCAGGAACTATATAATTCTCCAACTTTCCCGCTAGGCCAAAAAACATTGCTTGATGGAATTCAATACATTTGAAAATTGATTTTCTAGCTTTCAATGCTTTTTTTTTTTTTTTTAACAAAAGGAACTTTTGATTGACTTTTCTAAATTCCAAGAAATGATTGAAAGCACACTTGACATGGAACAAGTCGAAAACCACGAATTTATGATCAGATCAGAATTTGATGAAACTTTGGCTGGTTAGTTTTTTCTTTTCCTATAGAGACACACACAAATATTCAAGCAGGTGTTAAAAGAATCTTTATTCTTCTTTTTAATATTTTAATTTCTTGTTTCTATATAGTCCCCTAATATTTTTTTCCCAACGTTTTCGGCCTTCTTTGACCATCCTGAAGGAGTTCAGTCAGTTGCATGTTCACAGTTGTGTTTAATGGGTTTTTAGTTAAATACTTTTTGTAGTATATTAATAGTCTAATTTTTATATCTATGTTTTTTTGTATTTATAAATAGATGCACAAATCTTCTGCACATCATGTGCACATTTGGAAAATAAAAACACTTTTGTTGTTATTTATTCTAATTTGCTTTTATTAAACATACAAATGTGTCAGGTCATTTGCCCTACAATATGAGAGTAAATAGGAAAGAATATGTGTGTGTGTATGTATATATATATATATATATA
>JAYKTE010200292.1:0-12439 GCA_036873565.1 Xipholeptos notoides | reverse complement strand
TGTAATACAGTACTAAACTCGGACTCTTGTCCAAATTAAGTTTGGACGGAACCCAGCTTCAGAAGAACTACAATCTATTATTATATATATATATATATATGATGACTGCCACTTTTACAGAAGACAGCCAACTGTTACAGGTCGTGTGCAAAGAGATTCAGGCAAGTAAGTAGCACGCACTTTGACCTATTTTCCGTCTCGACGGCCAAGAGGAAGGGTCTCTCATCACCGGCAAGTTTCGAGTCACGAAACAGGTGGTGCCAGAGACTATCAGCGTCTGTGGACAGAGATGGCGCCCAGTTATAGTTAATATAGTTAATCAAGTGGTACATCATGTTGTATTGCCATCGACAACTGGGTTAATTAAATGGTACATCATCAGTTTGTATTATCATCGACAACAGAGTCAAGCAAGGGTGATATTCTGGCTAAAACATTGTTTGTATTTCAGAACTGTGAAACTGGAGTCTTCCTCCAATTTCGTACAACTAGTAAATTCTCAACCTGATTCATTTTAGTCGAGGATTTTTCACAATCAGCCTGTAGAGCACAAAAGCTATGCCAAATGGCATCCACAAGGAGCCAGACATTTACCTCAATGTAAGTAGATTAGGTACTGTTGACGATTTTGTCAACCTTGACAGCACAATATCCAGCAACGGATCCTTAGGTAGGAAACTTTCTTGAGGGTCAAGCAGACTAGCAATTTTTACAGCCGCCATGAAGGAAAATTATAGTCACACAAACTTCTCACCTACAGAGAAAATGAAGGCGCACACAACATGCTTATTACCTGTATTCTTGTATTCTTTGGAAACCTGGGCAACATATCAATGCTCTGGAACGATTTTACCTAATCTTCCTCCAAAGATTTGTTAATCATGAGATAATTTCACTCTTCGGATGAAGAAGTACTCGTGAAAGCTAGCACCTTCATCAGAGATGTGCACGTCATTCACAATTAGGCACGTTTGACAGGATGCCTATTAAGAATATCTGGGGTGGGAAAAGGAAGAACTTAGAAAACTGTGACAGACGACGAAGAAATTGGTGACCATATCACATGACAGTTCACCCGAAAGACAATATAGACAGAGTATGCATAGAAAGAAAGGAAGGGGGAAGAGGAGTCATAAATATCGAAGATTTTATATGGGATTTTTTTTAGCTTTAGAGTATTCCGAGAAACCAAGTTTTTCCACAAGGTCATAACTATATTCAAGGAGGTTTTTAGCCACTAAGAAGCTCTGTTGTTGCTGTTAATGACGACGACCAAAAATTAGAGTATGAAGGCGCATAAGACAAATGAAAAGTACAAATTTAAATAACAGAAAATCAGAAAATAAAAATAAAACAAGAGCGAAAAGAATATCTATAAAATGGAAAAAGGAAAACAAAAAAATAAAGAAAAGGAAAACAAAGAAAAATAAATAAAAATAAGAAGATTTAAAAGAATTGAAAAAATAAAGAAAAAATAGGAGAAAATTAAATTGAAGAAAAGGAAGTTGGAAAAAACAAGAAAAATGGAAAAAAAGAATTTCAAATGAAAAAACCAATAACATCAAAAAAAGAAAATTAATTACAAAGAAACGAAAAAGAAAAGGACAAATAAAAAAAGAAGAAAATAAATGTAAAAAAGGAAAAAAATAAAACAAAGAAAAATTGAAGGAAACAAAAAAGAAGAAATAGAAGAAAAAGCTAAATTAAAAAGATGTGTAAAAATATGAGGGACTATGAAAAAGAAAAAATACAAAGGAAAGACGAATAAGAAGAAGATAAACAAAGAAAAACATAATAAAAATAGTGAAAATTGTAAAGGAAAAAAGATAAGAAAATCATTCAAAACTAAACGAAAACGAAAAGGAGAATAAAAAGAAGAATATAAAAGAAGTAGCAAATGGTAAACGAAGAAATAAAGAAAATTTTGTTGAAGAAAACGAAGAAGTGGAGAAAAAGAATAAAAAGGAGTAGAAAAATGAAAAAAATAAGTGAGAAATGCATAAGAAAAAAAACTGAAAAAATTAAATGGAAGAAAACACATTAAAGAGCATGGAAAAAAGAAATGTGGAAGAAAAAGAAAAAAGAAGAAAGAAAACGGTAGAAGAGGGTAAAGGAAGAAAAACAAATGAAAAAATACATAGGTAAAAACAAAAAGTAACAGAGATCATAAGAGAGAAAAGTGATTTTATGATATTAGTTTTTTAAAAAAATCCCTGCTTTTTGTGTCTTGCTTATAAAAGTTAACTTCCTGAAAATTTCGTGACATCAATAGTATAATAACAATAGCATAAAAACATGAACGAGATTCAGCATTCACTTCGTTTCTGTCTCTGACATGCATTAGATTTAACTTTAAATAATAGATTTTATATTATTTCTCATCGTCTTTTCTTCAATGTCTCATTGTGATCGTCACCTGCAAATAATTAAGTTTTTTTTCTTTCTATTATTAATACTTTCGTTATTGTGAATTATTATTATTGTTGTTATCATTATTATTATTTTTATTTTTATTACATCTATATATTTTTTTTAATTTTTAATTCTCGTTTAAAAGTCAAAGGAATAATCCATACATTCAACTGCTTTACAAAACCACGGGTTTAATAAAGGTACTATTTTAAGTTTTCGTTTTTCTTTTTCTTTTTGTAAAGATAAAATAAACCGAAGATTCATATAAATCTGATTACATCATCCCTAACTAAAGACTCTACCCAATTACCTAAAGAAAATAGACCATAAAATAGTCTGACTGCAATGCCTTTGAGCATATGCTTGAATATATGTATGGATTGGTTTGAATTAGTGTTGATGTAGATTTGCTCAGAATTAAGTTTTTGAATGGGAAAACTGTATTCAGGGTGAGGGTGATGTCGAAAACATGGCCGACTTTTAAGTTGGTGGTTTGGCCATAGTCGATCTTAAAGCCAAAGTTGCATGGGATTTTTCTTTACAGTTCACCGTTCAAGGTACAAATATGAAGTTTTGAATTCAGTAGAAAGTTGAGGTAAATACGTATGAAAACATACTGGATATTGTATTACCTTATTCAATAGAAAACTCTTTGGTTATTGTGTGTTCGAAGTGTTGTTCTCATTATTATTTTTAACTTTAAAATGCTTTATCTGATGCAGTCTTTCGTACAAAGGACAAACTATTATCCCTTTTTTATTATTTTCCTCTTCACAACCCTTGACTTCTGATAGTGTAAAAATACAACTTATACAGAAACCCAAGTAGATAAGGCCTGTCAACACATGGATCGTAACTTATAGAGGTGAAAAACGCAACACTGATTCCAAAAAGTCTAAAAAAATAATGGTGGGTAAAAATAATCTTGTGCCTAACTCGGTTTGGTGCATTGCTAATTATATATAACATTTACTTGTACTTATAAGTAGTTGTGTAAATGCGGTTGTGGGTAGCGAGGTGCAAATATCATACTTCATCCTTTGTTATTAAACGAAAAAATAAGAATACAATAAGAATACCTTACGATCATATTTTTCATAATAACCTTGGGAATGGTATGAATGCATATAACGTATCAAATAAGAATTAGATGGTGTGCATGGTGTTATTCAAGGAATATGTATTGAGATAAAGTAGGATTGTTAAATACTAGCAGCATAACCCGCTTTTGCTTTCACAACTCAAAAAATTAGGTAGAGCCAAAAATGAATATATATTTAAATCAAATAATAAGGATTAAACGCAAAATCTTGCCTATTTTATGGCATAATGCCAAACTGTTTAGATCTTACTGTATCTGATCTGTGACACAGAATGTTACCATTTAAAACCACAAACGGGATTCGGACTTGCAGACGACGCCGTGTGAAGCAAACAATCTAACGCCTAACTACGAAACAGTTATTCACAGTTTCACTGTAGAAACCGATTTTTTTGCTTATCTATTTTCCATAATCATCGGGGTTATTTCGAAACAACACCTATCTAAAAACACTCTTAGTAAAAGTACAACAGTGTTAATTTTTAAGAAAATCAGCTCAGCTTTTTCTTAGTCCATAGAGAACGAATTCACACACAGGCACAGTTCTATATATTCGTTTAGATCAAGCTTTTTGTGAATTTATTGCATATGAGAATATTTTTTTAAATAATGTCTTCCTTGTTTTAATTTTGTCTTTTATAGTTTAGCAACCTTTCTAGTCATGTAATACCGGCTAAAATCAATTGCAGATAAACGTTTTTTCTTTTTTATTTGGTTTGTCTTTTTATGGCATAGTAACCTTTTTAGTCATTTAATACTGAGGACAATACTTTTTTGATAAACCTTTTTCATTTGGCTTTGCTTTTTTTGGGCACAACAACATTTTTGGTCAATTAATACTGACAACAATCATCTATTGATAAACGTCATTTTTTCTTTTTGTTTATTTCTTTTTTGGCAAATCAACTTTTTATAGTAACTTAAACACCTTTCTGTTTGTTTTGGCATATCAACCTTGATGGCTATTTAATGGCGAGATCTTTTAAATTATTTTATCAACGTATTTCTTTGTTAACACAGTTTGAATAACACAAGTTAGACTATTTCCTCCATAGCTGTAGGGAATAAGTATCCATATCTGAAAGGTTACATGAAAATCAATTTTTATGATATTTATATTTTCTAAATTCATTTAAATTCTGTCTATCAACATACCTGCATGTGCTTTTGAGTGTGAATGTTCGTTCAAGTACAGATATAAGTACTCTAAACACCGAGGAACAATTACTATCGAAACACTTCTCATAAGATATTTTCCTTCTTCTCCAGTTCACTTAGGAAATTGGGATAGATGAATTCTCCGGCAAACTGAGAAAATAAAGTAAAACTGTGTTAAAATATTTAATATTTTTAAAGATACAAAAAAAAAAGAAAGAAAAAAAAAAGAAAATGTCCGCCGTGAATCCCTGAATTGTGAGAAACGATTTCATAAAGAGACAATCGGAAGGAAAGATTGATTTAAATCGGAAGAATCCTCTTCTGACAAATCTATTCAATGGAACGCAGAGACGAAAAAAATTACAGATCAATGATGCGAACTGCATTTGATAGAAAAAGAATCGAAACAGTGAACAGTTTCAAATGTCAAAGCGATTGTTAGGAGAATCCAGGGATAAGGTTCCACGACGAAAACAAAATAAAAAAAAAGTATAATATAAAAAGAAAAGAAAAACAATCACACATAGAAATAAAAAAAAATAAGATTGCGCAGGAAATTCTTCAAATAAACTAAAGGTTTTGATATCATATAAAATTGTATAACCTTTTCCTACTGCAGAAAATGATGCCAGTGTAGCATAGAGATGAAGCCTTTGGATATTTAAATGCAAAAGAAGAAAATTCGACATGTTTCTTTTTCAGTCTGAAATTCTATAAAGGTTCTCCAATTCAACTAACAAAGCCGTAGGGACAAGGGTAGGAATGATATGTTTAGATTCTAACAACTTGTTTATAGTCCAAAGTTAATAGTGTAAAGAAATAGAAAATCTGGCTTATGAGTGTTTAAAACTATTTTCAACCATGACAACTCGGAAGCACCTGAACTCCAGCACTTTCCCGTAGCACCATTTCCCCAGTTATCGCACTTGCAGCATTATTCATTATCTTATTAAAAACAAAAAAAAACAACTCTAGGCAGCACTTTCACTAATCAGAGTCCCTTTTACCGATTGATTTCGGTATGCAACGTCAGCAGAGGATTTTTCGTGTATTCAGAATATTTTGCGAAATAATCCTTAAAAAATTATCTCAAACTGCCTAGGTTTGAAATAGCAAGATTGGAATAAATACATATATGGCACTATTTGTCAATAGCGCCATTAGGCAGCGCAATGTTTCTGCCCTGATTGTGAAATGCCATCAGGCGTATGAATACATTCCTGTTAAGTTCCCTTTCCCAGAAACTCTTATCGACCTTTTTTGCAGCCAGCGATCGCCATGTGAAGACGCGTTTTTGGCTGGCTCCGGCAAAGGGCTGGGGACTGGGGACAACCCCTTTCCACCAACTATTTTATGAACTGTGAGTTATTTCTCTCATTCTCCTTTTCTCTTTCTCTTTCTATCTAGCAGAAATTAGTAGTGTAATTAATGTAAATGTAAAAATATAAAATGTGATGTAAATAAAAATTAGTTAAGTTTTCAAAACTTGTGTTTTGTGTTGCTGTGTGTGCTCAACAAAGATTTCTCCAACCAGCAAACAGACTCTCTCCAGCCATAATGAAGAAACGAAAACACCAAAGGAAGAAGACAAAGGTATGTGAAATATTTCAACATCCCATCCTAACGACAGGTTCACATTTGATACCGTGACCACATAAGGTATCATATTTTGTGCCTTGTGACCAGGATGTCCATCCCTAACGAAAGATATCACACATATTTTTTTTTACAGCGAGTATTAGTGAAGGATGAAAACACAATTATTTTTTTTTGGCATATTGCAAGAAGTCGACGTTTCGGACGCTATAGGATTAAGGGTTTAAAGGGTTAAATAAAAGTCTAATGATTATAGCTTAACACTAATCTTCTAATAACAAAATATTTTCATTAGACTATGTATTAATTTATTGTGGAATGTTGTCCTCATCTTCATACTTGCTGTTTTACCACGTTTGGGTCAACTTATCATCTGGCCTTTGTCAAGTGATTAATAATGACACCGAACAGAAATGTTGAGTCTTGTAACCGTATCTTCAGTAATTACTGCCCCCATAGGTATTGTCTGTCGCATCAATTTTTGGCCAAATAAACCTCTGACTTGTTTGAGCAGAAATTAAAAACGATACCTTAGACAATGCTCAACTGGAACCGTAAAAACTCAAGTTCTCTATCGCCTGATGAGGATAAGTTTTCTGAAACATGGTGAAGTAACAACTATGACGATGAGGACAACACTCAGCAAGAAATTAATACATGAATAAAGTCTTATCTGAAATGATTACACATAAATACATTATTAGGGCATTATCAACAATTCTAAACAGTTTAGGGGTGTATTTTGGGGGTTCAAGCAGTATTAAATCTGCATTAGGAACAGTAGTGACTATGTAGAAAATAAATTCTAAAGCACGAAAGATTGTTCGGTACACTTCCGTCTCTATTCAAGTTTTTTAGACAAAACTTTAAAAATAAGAGGTGTTAATTGGTAAAATTATACCCGTATATGTAAAAAAATTAAATAACTGAACATTAATTTATATTTAATTTTACAATTTTCATTTGAGAAAAATGATCTAGAAATAAAAAATATATATATATAAATTAAATGACACAAAAGGCAGATATTATTGATTTATTAAAAAATACACTTTTTTCAATATAAAATGATATTAAAGAACATAAGCTGATATTTATAAAATGTTTTTAATGTCAGTGTTGTTATCACAAAATTCTCGAAAATGTGCAACATCTGTATAGGTCACAGAATGAAAATTCTATAGTAATATAGACCTTTAAGCTTACAGTATCTTCTTTGACATACGGGGCAGTGTTGGCATTTGTTTGCTTTTTTTTCGTCCCTAATTAAATGTAAGTTATAAAACTAAAATTCATTATTTTGGCTCTTTTTTAAACTTAAGGGTAAGTCACAGAATGAAAAACCTAAAGCGAAGTTGAATTTTTGGCCCACGTCCTATAGTATGGCGTTCGTATAAGTATTAGTATTCGTTGCCACCCCTTTTTTTTTATTTAACCTACAATTTAGGTGACAGAATGAAAAAAGCTTGTGTCATAGAGACTTATAGGGCCACAGCCTATAATATGACGTTAAGGTTACTGATGGCATTCATTTGCCTCGTATATTTCTTCCAACTTAAGGGTAGGTCACAGAATAAAAAATATAGAGTGATATGGACCTTTTTATCTGTAGCCTACAGCGTTTTCCCTAGGCTCTAGAAATTCATATTTTTACACTTGAGATACTTTTAGTTGAATCATTTGTGTATTTTTTTAACTATTTTTTGCGCACAACTGATGATAAAAAATATTTGTTTTTTTGTCGGAATCCTCGGTGTTATATTTGATGTGAAACATTTCGTTATTTATTACCGAAGTAACCTAGAAATAGAAAAAAAAATTACCCCTCCTCACAAAAAAAATGTAGACAACAAATTGCAAGATATTTTTTTGAGGTGTTGTAAATGAAAAAATATCACCTCCTCGTTGGTGAGGTGATTCATCTGTCTGATGGAAAATAAAATACAAGTTAGAGTAGATAGAAAAGTGTATGGTTAAACGATAGCTAAGTATAAAAAACATAGAAAATATATTTTCCCTGTGAATGTTGCACTTTTTCAAAGCTCTAACTAGAATTAAATAAAGATATATCGTGCGTAGTGCTTAGATGTCGTGTCACGTGGTACACACAGTAAGATATACAGCCATGGCCAAAATTGTGGAGCACGTATAGAAAATTAGGATGACACTTTAAACCTGCGTATTCAAAGGTTAAGAATCGTGCAGTGAACAATTGAGAGTAAATGTAACATATTTAACAAGAGATTGTAGCATTGTTTTTTGTTTTAAGGCCTCCCTCAAGAGCTTTCGCGAAGCGAAATTCATTCCAATATTACATTTGATTTATTGTCATACAAAACGTTATTTAGTATTTTTGGAGTAATTGATTCCAAACAGTGATATAATGCTATATTTAATTGAAAATGACCCCAAAGAAGCAGATTCCATAGATTTAAAAAAAAGCACAAAGTGTTTCTTTATGTGGCAAAGGATATTCCGAGGTAGAAATTGCTAGAAAGATTGAATGTTCAGGGAAGGCGGTTCAACTAAAAATTGAAAGGTACTAGGAAACAAAATCTTTCAAAAACAGAAAAAAAAAGGCTCTAATAATTTTATAACAACCAGGGAAGAGAATATCCCTTATAGATAGGAGAAAAAGTTATTCGTGGCTTGCTGTTGACCTTAGGGGGCATAAAAACAAAAACACATCAACTCGAACAGTAAGAAGAAGTTTTAGTAAAACAGGGATTAGAAGGATACAAAGCAAGGAAGAAGTCATACTTGTCTCATGCCACCAAGAAAAAACGCCTGGAAATCACAAAAAAAAAACATGAAAATTGGACACCTGATATTTAGGCCAAAATTGTTTGGTCAGGCGAAAGTAACTTTGAGACAATTTAACAGTTTCTATTTTCTAAATTTTGGGATGAAATTGAAATTTTTATTTGAATACAAATCCAAAACAATTATTCAAAAATTGTAACAATTTCTGTTTTTTTATTCATCAGAGATCTGGCACCACTGGAGCAGTTTATCTTCGCCGTAGGGAATAAGAGGCATTTCATCCTGGTTCTGGGGTTCGAACTGTCAAATTTGGAGGCGGAAGCGTTATGGTTTGGGGCTCCATAGCTTCCTTCTTCAAGCATTGGAATGTTGTTCACATGTGATGGCAGAATGAACTCAACAATTGATGCAAGCATGCTGGACCAGGTTTACCACACCTCTTTGACTAAAATATTTAATTATAATGTTCCAAATGATGTAATCTTCCAGGAAGACATTATCCCACGTCAATAGTGTCAGTGGGTCGGTATAATAAAAAGGGTTCACAGGGATGAAGTGGCCCCCTCAATCTCCAGAAACTAAAACACATTGGAACCCTCTGGTCCTATCTAGGGAAAAGAGCGAGAATGCACAAATGTTCACCAAAAAAATAACTAAAGGCCAAACTTCATGAATAGGAGCATAAAATATACGTATATACCACTTAGTCAAGATTAGTCAACAGTATGCAAAAACGAATAAAAGTTGTTATAAAGTAAAATGAGGACGTACCAAATATTAATTGTTGTTAGAATAGATGTATTGATACTTACACCTTTATTGTTAACCTTTAAATAAATAAGTTTGAATCATAATTTCAGTTTTTCGTTTGTGCTCTATATTTTTTGCCAAAGCTATATATTCCGTAGAGAAGTCAATGATTTATTTGCGATTTTAAAAGTACGAAAGAACATTAGGAGAGTTTAAATCATATTTTGACAGATTGTTCCTGGTACAAAACAAAATTCTTTAATAGAAATATTTGTTTACTTTATTAATTTTCTAAATTTTCATTCATTTTGAATATTAACTCCATTTTTGTTATCTACTCTTCTACTCCCATCCACGCAAACGTGTTTTCACAATGGAAATAGCTTTCTGAAATTATTTGATCCGTTTTCATTACTATAGTTTTCCAGTTATTCTTATCTTTTACTCTTAACTTTATTGTTTCCTTCGCAAAAGATTTTGTCTCTGTTTATTAGATGGCTCTTGATTATTTATTTTATTTAAATAATTCACACTTCTGCTCCCATATGATGTGATTCCTTCGCATTGTCTTTATTCATTTGATTGGTTTCGTTATTATCTCAAAGTTATTTGGATTATTACCGTCATCTTAATTGTTTCCTTCTTAATAGATATTGTTTGTCTTAATATATTAAATATATTTGCTTATTTATTTTATTCATGTTATCCATATTTCTATTCTCATCTTTTGTGTTTTCTCCCAAGGGGATATTGATTGTTTTCATTTATCTAATTGAAAGAAATTTCTCCTGCGGCAATTAAAACTGGGGACCGTAATTTGCAAAATGGTTCACAGGAACATATTCCATGGTATGAATCAGTCTAGTGGCGAGTCTATTATTCATTTTTATCTCACATATGTGGTCAGGCTCGTTTTTGTGGATTTAAAATTAAAGGCAATAATACAGCCGCATTTGGAATAGAAGTAGACTGTTCCGAATATATGGTGTCTGGGCAGTTAATCGCCGTGCTAAAAACTCCAGAATATCTCTGTATGGTATTGTTGGAGGGATCGTCGCTGGTCACGTTCGACCGAATATAAAACCATTTGATTTGTCTGTAGGAGTCAGACAAGTCGACACCCTAATTCTATGGTGCCATGTCGTCTATTGCATCATCTGAATCACAAAAGTTAATAGAAGACAGCTCACTCACTTACAGACTCAGCAACCGTGTAGCGGCCGTGGAAAGGCTACACGCATAGGGTAGTCAATGAGCCGGAAAGACTGCCCAGTTGCAAAATTAAAATGCAATTTCTGCGGAATTACCGGACATGTGGAGGGAGGTTTGCAAAAAATGGCACTATTAAAAAAAAAGGTACTTCGAGCAAGACGCTACGAAGTAAAAAAGTCTTTTGTTTTCGCCAGGGGGTCGCTGAGGAGTAAAAACACTCGTACCACAACCGACAGTAAGCAGCAGAAAAATGCACTTCCTTTTTGGAAAACTCGTGTGCACAAGAACATAGATTTTTAGCTTATAACCGACAGAAACAGGGCAGGTGTGCTGTTTCTTGACAACAGCAACAGTGAACATAAATTCGTCGACGCTTGTGACGCCCAACTTCGTCGACGTTTGTGACGCCCAACTTCGTCGACGTTTGTCACGCCCAACTTCTTCGACGTTTGTCACGCCCAACATTTTTGTGTTTTGCATATTTCCCCAATATGGTTTTCCCCTAAACTTTTTACGCGCTCACTCATGATAATTTATCCATACCAATGGCATATTTGTTTTGAATTTGGGATCTGCATTCTCAATTTTTTGTACTTTTTTAATTCTTTGTTCACTCCAAATATTTTGTCTTAAGATTCCTTACCATTTGTTTCCTGGCTGCCCACAAAAAGGTATTCTCCTGATGATCATAATGTTGTAACCCGGGTAGAAAATATACGGAAGCCAATAAAGATATATATGTATATATTTAAATGGAATTTAAATTCCGAAGGTATTATGAATGAAATTCACTGTATTATTTATAAATTAATATCAATAATTTTTTTTGGAAATTTGCATATAGGCCTATTTCTTTCTTATTAGAAATCACCAGTGCACCTCATTCAATTCGAACCCGTGTACTCAATGATCGCATTATTTCCAATTAATTCATTGATATTAATTAATAAATAATACGGTGAATTTCATTTATAATACTGTCACAATTTAAATTCCATTTAAATATATACACATTGTCAATACCGTAGTTTCGTAAAAAATTAAATAATTTAAATATATTTTTTAAAAATAGGATCCAATCAGGTTGTTAATCCTTGATCATCTGGAATTAATACAATAAAATATAGATGCGTTCGTAGGCGAATGGTTAAAGACGTCGTCTGCGATCATTGGTTACATGGGTTCAAATTGCATGAGTTGCACTGATGATTACTAATAAGAATGAAATAGGCCTATATGCAAATTTCCATATAATTTATTGATATTAATTCATAAATAATACGGTGATGAATCAAATTATAACATTGTGATTAAACACAAAATCTTGATTAATGCTAAACGGTTGTTTTGTTATTGTTGGATCTCATCAGTTACACGCAGTGTTTTTACGTTTCCAAACCTTGATTTTCCTGAAAATTCACAGCTGTAATTGTGTGTCTGGAGATC
>JAYKTE010200181.1:0-12440 GCA_036873565.1 Xipholeptos notoides | reverse complement strand
TCTACAATATAATTCGCCCAAAAATATCAATAAGGTTGAATGATATTTATACCTATCTCTCTCTCTCTCTCTATATATATATATATATATATATATATATGGAGAGAGAGAGAGAGAGAGAGCGAGAGAGAAAGAGGCGCACACACCCTCATATATACATATATGATGTGAGGTCGTACAAAATAACGTAGGAAAACAAAAATATTGTTATTGATAATCACAGACTAATATTATTAGTCAATGTTTACTGATGGGAATTGGCTTCTTCGTCGTGAATACATTTTTTTGTAGTTTATTTACACTTTGTGTCATGCAGTTCATTTCTGTTTTTAACCTTTATTAATTTTCTAGTCTTATGAATTCTGGATCCTAAAGTTACCTACTCTCAAAGAGAAAGGACCACCATCGAAAAAAAAATGTTTGTAAATGTTGAGGAATAATTTTTTAGAACACTTCTTTTATATCTTCAAAATAAACATCCGTAACTTTTACCAATAAAAAAGTATTTACATTAATTCGTTATTTTACTATTTCTTTTCAGATGACCACACAGCCAAGAAACTTACAGACACCACTGGCTGTGGACCTCCTGTCTATACTAAGACAAACCATTCATACAATCTACCAGTTTAGTTCGAAAGTAATTCTTCGCGATTATTTTTTTAACTTTTAACTAAAAAAGTTGAAAAGCTACGAAGACAGAGTTGGTGCCAATGAAACGAGTGAGCTTTTGTCTTCAATAATTTACATAGCCAGCACCATTCTCATTGCACTTTTTCATCGATGAACTTGAGCTTGTGCATGTTCACGTCCGGAGTGCACTTTGTTATTTACATCTTTGCAGCTACTCTAAAGTCGACGAACTTATTTTCTTACTCTGCTAGTATTTACTTTTAGTATTCTTAGTTGTCTGTTGTCAGAATTAAAACTACAAACTCCATATGACCTTCCATAAACATTATATAAATCGAGGCTTATAATGATTGAACGATGCCCAGAGTTTGTCAACTATGTATAAAGGCAATCGCTAGATATAAGGTTAAAAATGCAGCACAAAGATTGAAATACTAGGGTTTTTTCCAAAAGTAATGAAGCATGTCTATGACAGAGGTGGTTTCTTAGAGTTTCACACGGTCGATATCTGCAACAGAGAGATGGAAGTTTCAGGTGATGAATGCATAATGTAATGCATCATAACAAAGCAATTTGTCATCCTCTCTGATCCATTTGGATGGAATAAAGATTAGGAAGCATTACTTTTGAAACGTCTTATGTAGATTATTTGTAAGTATTTAACATTGATCCACGCTTCTAAATTTTAGAACATCTTATGTAATCTAATACAGGATTTTATCATGAAATTGATGCTTTATATTAGTAAATTTGAGAGAAGCTAATTGGAGAGGAAGGGCAAACCAACAGAAAAGGATAAAAATATCATATTTAGTATGTGATATCCTCGAGGTAGATCTCGATATATATGTGAAAATGTAAATGCTAATTGACACTGCAACTCTGCCAGGGGAAACATGATTGATTGATTGATAAATTCATCTGTTAACTTAATACAAAAATATGTTTGTTTCATTTATTATAAATACAGCCGCCTTACCTTAATTTGCTTTAATTATTTTCATATTCAAAATTCATGCATATTTCTCACTGATATTTTAAAAAATCCGATATTTAACGTGAATGATATACAAATGTTATTAAGATCCCGATAAAATAGAATACATTGAATAATAATAACTAACGGTGCAAAGGGTGAGAGAATATTGAAATACAGTGAATTTATACCTTCTAGATTTTAGAATCAGGTTTAATTTAAGAGTTTTTTTTAAATACATAATAGGAATAAATACACTTAAAATAAAAAAAGGTTTCTTTGTTCATTCAAAATTAAAAATTAAAAATTGCCATTAACATGCATATTGTCAAAAAGAAAACATATTCTTAATTTAGCAAAATCAATAAAAACACTTCAATCAAGGAAAGCATTTGGCGAAAACTCGACCCGAACTTCTAAACCATGCAGTGCTTCTTCACGACCGGCCATTCTTTATTATTTACTCAGTGAGGGATTTTTTATGATGATAAAAGGCATTTTAGATACATTTTGATTGAAAAAGGTCGAACATTTCTACTATCAGAGGTGGAGTAGCCTGGAGTCTAGCGTTGAACTTGCTTAACTATCGATCTCTTTCCATAGAAAATTTGAATGGCGTAGAGAAAAAATGCGAACCTGGATAGGGAGCAAAAATACGTCAAGGGCGACAGAATGACTTTCGCATAATAGATAACGTCTAACTCTGTCTGAAGATACGACCTTGGTGAAACGATATATTCATTTTCTCTAACAAATTTATAAAATATACAGCTGTAATCGAAACAAAGAGTTGGTATACCGCATCACACATAACACGACTATATACATTATTTAAAATTATTTCCGGTACAGTATACCTTTACATATTTACGGTCCCCCATTCGCAGCTCTGTATATTTGTGGGTTAGGCTTTTAACATCATCGCATCCTAACGCTATGAAAACGAATGCACTAGCTGTCAATTCTAATACATAACCATGCATAGAAGATGACTTTGTGGTACAGTATTGCAGTATCAGTATTACTATCCCCCTATACTTACGTTTTTGTTTTATTAAAATATTTTTGCAGCACAAAATCAAAGCGTGTTGGCATTATCATTACTACATTAGTGACATAAATAACTGCAAGCAATTCTACTATGTTATCACTACCTTATTACTGCATTAATAAAATCGAGTGTTTTTAGAAAGTATTTGGGAAGCATTTAGTTCTGTATATAAACGCATATATAGACGTTTGAATACTGCCTCAAATATTTGCAGTTTTTTGTTATTTGCGGGGCAGAGGGTAAAGAACGTAAGCCCCGCAAATAGCGAGGAAATACTATATAGGTGTGTGTATTTTATATATTATTTGTCTCATATCATTGCGGTAATGATTATTTTCTGTCGCAAAAGAGCCGTGTAAATCTAATTCAGAAGCGTGCTTAATTGGATTAAAAAGAAATGCAATAAAACTTAAGGAAAAATATGATTTGATCAAGATATTCACAAAGGAAAACTATTCAAAGCATTATAATTAATATTAGAAACACGTGCTATTACTGTATTTTTATTGCATCATTTTCTGATTAAATGACTCGGCTCAAGATCAAGATTTCAAAGATTAAAATCATTCTCAGGATAAGGACCAGTTAGCCAATTGAAAATGTTCCTATATTTTATTTAAAGAACTTTGATTTTCTTTAATGTTTAGTTATTTACTTCCTGTCTCATTTACAGGAAGTCACTCTTTGTGGAGTGAATATCAACATTGATATATTTCCCGACTGGACTAATACTTGTCGTCTTCTCTTACTGGTGTCCGAGTATCGGTTACATGTTGTCTTGTCCCATATATTCGCTCATGTAAAGAGAGACAGAATGACAGTCACCGTGGGTGTTGTTTTCTGGTGGTTGCAGCCGGACTAGGACTATTACTACTCTTTTGCCTTGGATAATTACGTAACTAAGACATATATATATAACTTTGTCCTTTTTTAAGTAATAAAATATAAAAATTTGTACAAAAACTTTAAGGGTGTGCTAACAAATGGGATGCTTCATTTTTGAAAACTAAAATAAAAAGATATGAAGCCAATAATAATACCATTAAAACTTGCGACCTTTGTATTCCAGAATGTATTTGTGTCTGTAATCACTTCCGAAATCATTTCTAAGTGTACTGACATCAACTGCATCGGCTTCGTAAACGTTTAACAGTAGTCGGTGAATGTTGATCAGTTCAATTTTTTCTGCATAGAAGAACTCAATGACACACTCTGCTTTTGCCGCACGTCAATGCATTCTTACAGTCTCACATCGTCCACATCTGCAACAGAGGGATGACATTTTGGGGTCATGAATGCATAATTTCAGTCATAACAATGCTTTAATTTTCAATCCTCTCTTATTCATTAGTGGAAACTTAGGAAACTGAGTTATTGTTTTTTGAATGACTATTTTAGTTCAAATTTTGGGTACTTTTAAATTGAATACACGGTTACTTTTATTGGTTTGAATAAAAACTATTTAAAAAATTATTTTTAAAAATATTAAATAAAAAAAATTCTAATTTTTACGTATAGGTAAACTTTTCACCGGCACAATTAGTTTATACTAGCAGAATATCATGGTGTGTGGCCAATATACGTGTGTTTATGTGTGCGTAAACAAAATTATAACGGGATAATTAAACGCGAAATCTTGTATAGCTTATAATATATTTCCAGACAACTGTTTCAACCTTATTGGGTCCCATCAGTGACACATAATATTTTTAACAACAAAATCCTGAGTTAGATTTGCACCTGCAGACCATTTCTGCGAAAAAAAACTCTAAGAAATAGCTCATGACACAGATATGCGTTCAAATGTGCAATTTCCATGGTTTTCTTCAATAATCTGATAATCTAATTATTAATATTTATCGAGGGTATTCCGAAACAACACTTACTAAGAACTCTCCCGACACGAAGGTCAACAGTGTGTACTTTCAAGAAAATCGGGAAAACCATTTTGGAATCAACTGGAAACACAAACAGAGAGACACAATTTCATATATATATATAACTTTAGATTAGTGGCTTAATTAACTAATTAAAAACTCGGAGAAGATCCTTTATGAAATAATAGTTTTGTGTAACATAATTTCTTGTTCTCTCAGTTGATAGCCTAACGTGCAAAGGGTGAAGCCTGAGAAGCGAGTGAATAGCTATTGTAGAAGAAGGCAAATAGCAAATGCTGCTCAGAAAGCCGTTAACAGTGTAGAATAAGCATAAAGCACAACTGCGTACAATTGTTAAAATAAACTGTAAAAATGAAATGTGAAGCTAGGTGCTTGGCAGGATGTGATCACACATATTTATATATAAAGACAAACTCCTACCTGGTAGATTCTTTTCCATATTGCCTGAAAATAAGGACTTACCTAGAAAGAAAAAAAAAGATTGGATTAGCTTATATGACGCTAATATTATATAAACATATAAAATTAAAAATTGAAAAAGAGAGGCAAATTAATTTCAATACTCCATGAACGTCATTTTTTTTTCCAAAAGAGCAGACGTTATTCATCTATTGTTTTAATAATAATGCAATCTTTCATTAAAACATCATAGATAGGAGGGAATATTGTTGCAGTAAATTAAAGGCTGAATTGTCATTTGTTAGAATTTGGGTAAAAGCTACTCGAAATTGTTGCACCCATTTTGTGGATTGAAAATAAAACAAATAATCAGCAAATGGCACGTTTTATAGGATAAGAATTTATTTCAATTTTGAGTGGACAGAAGACAGATGTTGGGATTAATGATTAATTGCCAGAAATGGCAGTAAGTTATTTCATGTTCTGTTCTGTTTGAACCAGCAATGAATGGGGGGCAGATGGTTTTGTGTGGGTCTGATAGAATCTGATTATCTTCAAGATTCATGATTAATTATTGACCTGCTGGATATCTTAGGATCAATAATCGATCTTTCGATTTCTGGCTTTAAATCCAACAGCCCCAAATAAAGATACTAATATTAGCGTAAAATTATGAAGAGATTTGCTGCTGACTGCCACTCTTAACTAAGGCCAACAAAAAAAAACAGAGATAAAAACCATCTAATATATATTTCATTTATTTATCTGTAAAAGAAAGCTGAAATTACCACTACTGATACCTTTACAACAACAACAAGAAAAATAATAATAATAATGACAATAATAATAACAATAATAATAATAATAATAATAATAATTAGTCGAGCAAGATATTGCGAGACTTACAAAGTGTTTGTAAGTCTCGGCAATCTTTGCGAGACTACTATTCCGTAAGCTCGGATTTTGTACACTTTACCAGCTTTGATCAATTTATATTCGTTAAATTTTGAACTAAAAATTAAAAATTATTATAATTTCATCATATTCCTTGTAAATCTACCATTCGAATAAAGTTTGTAGTATATCATTCTTAAATATTGATTTCATTATAAAATGTATATTCATATTTGCCGAAATATATTTCATTATCATAGTATTAATAATAATAATATATTATTTTCAAAATTTTCATCAGTTTTTAGTAAATTTCCAGGCTTAACAACACAACCTTGATAAAAAATTTCAGACCTATAAGTCGAGAATTGTAGCAAATTTTAAGTCCTACATACTGGAGCTTGATAAAAAAATTTCAGACTTATAAATCGAAAATTGTAGTAGAACTATGTAACCATTTTTTGTTTTTCAAAAATATCAGTTAGTTTTTGTTGAGATGAAAATAAAATAATATTATAAAATCTTAAAAAGGGGAAAATTCTCATGGAAAATGATTTCTGAAAGAGAAAAAATGTTTACAAAATGTTTTACAGAAAAAAAAATACCCACAATTATACCTTAAAAAGTAAGAAACTAGCTTATTTTCTTAGAATATTTATTTGCTACTATTATAGGCATAACATTATTAAATATTTATTTTTTCTATTTTAGGCTGAAAATTTATAAAAACGTGATTGGCATTTTGCTGCACATTTTTATATATTATTAGAATAATTCCCTTCTATTAAGAATAAATAAATAAAATTTTAAACGAAATGTCAATCCCATTTTTATAAATGTTTAACCTAAAACAATAAAAAAATAGATATCTAATTACTTTTAGCCTAAAATAGTAAAAAATAAATATTCTAAGAAAATAAGCTAATTAATTACTTTTTAAGGTTTAATTGTGGGTAATTCTTTTTCTGTAAAACATTTTATAAACATTTTTTTCTCTTTCAGAAATATTTTTACCTAATAGAAGAACTCGTTTCTTAATACTCGGCAAAACTTCGGCTGATGGTGCATGCTAAAACCAGTTACGAAAAGACGTGCTGATAAGTCAGACAGATGCCTAGATATGTGTTTATAAACAAAGACATGTGGATTACTGCTTGTGATAGGTTATTTGGGATATAGTGCTTGGGGAAACGATTTAGTGATATCTGTTTTATTGTAAGGGGTAAGAGTAAATTCTGTTGTATTTTTAAAAGTCCAGTAACAATCTTTTGTTATACAACAGTTTTTCGTAAACTTTCCTAAAAAGTAATCACTTTTTACATGTTTTTAGATCAGCTGAAGTAAGTTGAAAACCACATGGACATAAAAGTTTTAAGATAACAATCCAAATATTCGATACACAATGATCAAGTCTTAGACTAAGGAATGTCAACCAGAATCCTCTGAGTAAAACCGAAGTGATCATATGCCAAAATGTTATGAAGATGACAATAATAAAGCTGAAGACAATAAAGAAAACTAATTTATTTAAGGGTAATTCCAGAAGTAATGCCTCTTTGGTTTCATGACGTGAAATTTCATATCTTTGTCGTAAATACTTGTGTGAGACATTAAGAAAGCGACACCTGTCCTGGAAGTTCATCGGAAGCTAAATGTACAATTTAATTACTGCATGTAGAAACTTTGAACCGATTAAGATTCACCAGCACCTAGTAATGTTTACGAAGCCAATGCAGTTTATATCAGAACAGTTAAGGGATGGGTTCGTTGATTGTAGACTAGCAACATAGATGTGAGTGATAAGTGCGCTCCGGACGCAAACATTTAACATCTCATTCATTGATTCATTGCTGGCAAAAGTGCATTGAGAATGGTAGCGACTAAGTAGAGGAATCTCGGGGCGTCGTGATGGAGACTTGGTTGAAAAGTGTGCAACTTGTCCACCCAGCCTTGTATTTTTTATTTTTTATTTTTTTATTCTTGTAAGGGTTGGCCGTTTTCTGTAAAGAAGTGGCAGTCACCATATTCTGGAATACAAAAAATCGCTTGTTTTAATGGATTTACTTCCGTTTTGGTAGATCTTCAAAATTTAAAAATAACTTTAGGAAACAGGTGACGTTATTCTTAGAAAGGCACTCATACGTTGCTTATTAATTTTTGAATATTTATATTTTCAATATTTTTCTTTTTTTTTGTCGTTGTTTTATTTTTTGTAAGGATTACTATTTTACATTCTTTTAATTTCTCTTTTTTTTTTATCTTTTTAATCTTTCTGCTTCTCAGATTCTTCCTATTTTCAGAATTTTTTCTTTCTTTTCGAATTATTTTATTTCCTTCTCAGTATTTTTTTCTTTTTTCTATATTTTTCTATACTTTAATTTTTCATAATTTTGATATTTTTAGGTATTTTACTTTTATGTACTTAAAATTTTTCTTTATATTATTTTTGTATATATATTTTGCATATTTTTTTTTACATTTTTTTCTTCCTTTTTTTGTTTATTGATCCAATCTCGCTGCGAGTTCAGTCTATTTTCTCAAGTTATCCAATTATATCATTACGCTGACCGGCTTTGATAGCAAATCAATAAGAGCTCTTTGTCAAAAAAGCAAAAATCTCATTTTATTTTATCACACACAAACAAGTACACGGGCATAGACACGCTGCATACTCACTGATTTACCTACGCAAAGTATACACACAAATAGAAGAAAAACATTTAGGTTTATTAAAGCATACACTCAACGCACAACCTCTCATTCGGCATTTCCATTTTTTTTTATCTGTATCGCTCCTATTGCCTTGCTAGTTTTCCGAGGCTTTTATATATGATACCAGAAATAAACCACACTGAGTTGTTGTATGTATTTTTTCGAGTCAGAAACGAATATTTCCAACTCTGGGGCTTTGACGGTGTGCTATCAAAAGAAAGACCGCCATCAGAATAAATGTTCTCAGTATTAAATGATAAAAAAATAGTTGATATACCGTAAATGCATATAAAATTATCCAAATATAATTCAAAGATTTATAGGAATTTGTCTACTAATAAAAATCCCATTTAACAACCTTTAAAAGCAGTTGTAAATTTAAATAAAATTGTTAATTCAACTAAAATATTTGTTCTTTAATTTATGGCAAGGCAACTTTGGTTGTATTGATTCCATTGTTATTTCAATCTTAATCCCTTTATTGGATTAGGAAATTTTAGCCAGCTTTGTCCCTAAATCTGACCAATTACAATTCAGATTATTGTTTACCTCGACAATATTTACTGATATTAATGGTTTTGTTAAAGATTGGGTCGATAATTAATTAGTTTTTAATGATATGCAACATCTGCGTTGGACGAAAAATAGTGTGACGTCCCTAGAAGTTTAGGCATTCTTTTGTCTATTTTGTTTCACCCTAAGTGTAGATCACATAATGATAAAATAGAGTAATATAGAAGTCATTTAGGCCAGAAGCCTATAGAATGACGTTCAGAGGAGCATTAGCATTTTGCCATTCATGATACTTTCACATGAGGTTTTGGTTTCCGAATTAAAGATATTTAATAAAACAGACGTTTTAATCAATATTCTATAGTATGATGTTCAGTTGAATAATAGCATTCGTTTGTCAGTTTTTATTTTCCATATCCAAGTTTAAGTCACCAAATGAAAAAAAATAATATAGGCCTTTCGATGAGCAGCATATAGTACGGTGTTCATGGGAGTATTGGTATCAATTTGCCTCTTTGTATTTTACCAACCCGAAGTTACATCACAGAATGATAAATTTAGAGTGATATAGACGTTTTGTCCCACATCTTATATCATGATGTTTATGGAGATTTCTGCATTAGTTTTCCTTTTTCCCATCCACCATAAGTGTAAAATACTGAATGAAATATATTGACTGATATAGACTTTGGGCTTGCCTCCTATGAATATCTGGAAGGTATTCTTTGGATTTTCTGAAAAAAAATTCAATTCCCACCCCTTTCAGTTGAATTCGCGTGGATGGACCTACTTTTTAGTTTGATGGAGCGTGGAAAAAACAGAATTTATTTGATGTGGTTTTCCGGTTTTGAATAAAGAAAATAAAGACTAGGATAGAATTATCTTCTAAGTGTGCTTAAAAAAAGAAATGGTTCGAAAAATCTATGAATAGACAACAAGGAAAGAATAGAAAAAAATGATAAAATAAAAAATCCCCAAAAAAATCTAAAATAAACTTCTGATGAATCTTTTTATTGGATCAATGTATTTTTTCTAAACAAAAGGCAAACGCAGCGAGAATAATTTACAAAGTGCGAAAGAAAAAATATCAAGTTATTTCCAAAGCAACGTAAAACCCTTGTCAGGTAATGCACAGTGTTCTAGAAAAAACTGATTTTCTTTGGTTTTAAACTGGTCATTGTTTGTTTAGTTTTACTACATTTCAAACATTTTAGGGAAAAAAATACCGATAACAATCGTTTTACATGAAATCTATTTTTTCCACGAAAATTTTTTATAACACTATATGCATTATTTAATCCATAACTGGAGGCTGAGTATTCATACCTTTCTCAAGTCCGAAAGTGGACGTAAATAGAACGACTGCGTTTCGAATTCGCGTATTACAATCGGAAGTACAATTGACAATCCGAAGTCGACTTCCTTTTAGAAATCAACTAAAAGTCATCATGCAATTAAAATTATCAATTGAAACGAAGTTTTCACGATGGAATAACATGAATAAAATCAAAAACACTAGTTTTTATTTGGATTTTCTATTTCAAACTCTTTTATGCCTGACGAGAAACAAAAAAAGTTGGAGCAGAATATTTCTGAATTGTAAATTTCCCAGGGAGCCCTATACTACGCCAATTTATGAATAATTAATTCTTTTTAAACTATAAGAACCATAAATTTGTCACAGAAAATAATTGCTTCAAAGTCTAATTTTTTTAAATTGGATTTTATTTGATGTTTTTTAATTATTCGACCCCAAGAAAATGAAAATGAGAATAGAAGTCTGTGAGACCAAAGAATTGTAAAGCAGATGATATCTTGATTATGCTAATAAACAGTAGTTTACATTGGTGAGGTTTTCCTGTCCATATGTAGCCAGAAACTATTTCATATTTTTCGATCTAGTATTGCTTAATTCTTAACTATAAAGTAAAGTTTCATTACACCCAAGTGGGTCAGAGGGTGTTTCAATTTACACTGTTATGGTGACTATTCATTATCTGAAATGTTATTTCTCTTTTGCAGATATTGACAATTTGAGTCTGTAAGAAAACAAGCAATCCCCCCTAAGGAAGCAACCGTTTATCGCCAGCTAAAGTGCATAATGAATGGTAGTGACTATGTATAAAATAAATTCTGGAGCACAAAAGGTCACTAATTTTAATGGTACTATTGCTGTCTTTGTATATCTTCACCTTGGTTAAAAGTTAAAAGTAGGTGCCAATACTTTTGAAACGAATCCTATAGTGGTATATTTTGGGTAAAAATGAGGAAAACTACTCACCATTTTCAATGGAGCATTTATATTTTTAATGTATTAATCAATTTTATGATTTCTTTCATATTTTTCAATAATTAAAATTGTCTGAGTTGCACGGGCAACGCCTGGCTATATTGCTAGTGGAAAATATAAATTGTTTAACTTGTGTATCGAATTTTAAGCCCGTTGTCTTCATATTTCCTATAGGTATATTTACACTCAAGTTCGGGCTTCTTAAAATGGCTTAATAGGAGAATCTTCATATCGTAATGGAGGTCATTAACATAAATTCGAACTTGAAACTTTTATTCCATCTACGGGTGTAGACTGTTCAAATTTCATTAGCCAAATGTGGTAAAAATAAAAAAAAATGTAGGTGTGGATAATCTTCCAAAAATTCTTTGAATAATATTTCAACATCTAGAAATAATATAACCTATTTAAACTTTAGATATGCCTTTCAAAAAGGTTTAATAATAATAATAATAATAATGATATAATCTACCTTCAAGAATACCCACCGGGTGTTGGCAGAAATGCTGCTGACACCGAGTGTGAGAGGCGGACGCAAATGGGTAAACGCCCAAGATGTTTTTTGTGCCGTACAGTCGTTGACTGGAGTGGCGCGGAGCCAGCTGGAATCAGAGGAGACTTGTTGTCACTCTGACCCAGTGGAACCCACTGGTTGCCGGGTGCGAGAGTGCCTGGTGATTGGTGTGAGATGATAAAAATAATAATAATAATCATAAAGTGTGATAAATCTAAAAATATCAATTAATCTTATCACAAATCTAAAAGGTTGTAAACTTACAAATCAGGACAAACACATCTCGAAGAATGCTATTTCTATGTTTGGCATTTATGGGCTGATTGACCATTATTCTATCACTTTCCAAAAAGACGGCACTGGATAAAATTGCAATAAACACAACTAGCAGAACCCGTGGAAATTCCACGGTAGTTGAGCATTTTTAAAACACACACCAGCAAGAACTTTCTGATCACATAAGCAAACAAACAATTAGAATGGGGTTGTTCTTCAATAGAAAAATCAGTGGAATATATTTCAGATCAGGCTGTGAATTAAAATATTTAAAACACACTTCA